>LOND01001300.1:23290-44365 GCA_014220965.1 Paragonimus kellicotti | reverse complement strand
CTCCATAGGGATTCTGGGCTGCGTTTTCCGGTTGATACTGGTTCCCACACCAGTGCTGTACCGTCGAAAAGAGGAGGATAAGCCTGATTTTACACTTCTCAAGCTCCAAGCCGCCAATGGAACCCAAATACGCACTTTTGGCACACGCTCCCTTACGCTGGACGTAGGCCTTCGACGTGCTTTCCGTTGGGTGTTCATCATTGCGCATGTACCAGATTCCATCTTGGGCATGGAATTCCTTAAACATTTTGGGTTAGTTGTCGACGCAGGTCATCACAAGCTCCTAGGTCCTCTGACGAGTATGTCTATCACAGGCACCATTTCCTCGACGTCTGTCCTCAGCCCGCTGTTTGCTGAACCAAGCGGTGATGATAGATACCGAAAAGTATTGCGTGAATTCACAGAATTGACCCGTCCATCGAACGAGCTACCTGCCGTCGTTACGGACGTGGTACATCACATCAAGACGAAAGGCCCACCAGTTTTTCAACGACCACGAAGACTGGCACCAGACAAACTGCGCATTGCTCGTGCCGAATTTCAACACATGCTGGACATGGGTATAATTCGCCCTTCCGATAGCCCATGGGCATCTCCTCTGCACATGGTGCCAAAGAAGACGGAAGGCGATTGGCGCCCTTGCGGAGACTACCGTGGATTGAACAATGCCACTGTTCCAGATAGGTACCCTGTACCACACGTCCACGATCTAACTACTAGTCTCGCGGGGAAAATAATTTTCAGCAAAATTGACCTCGTCCGTGCCTACTACCAGATACCGGTAGCACAGGAGGATATACCCAAAACAGCTATCACCACTCCATTTGGTCTGTTCGAATTTTTGCGCATGCCTTTCGGTCTCCGTAACGCTGCACAGACGTTCCAACGCCTGACTAATGTCACTCGTGGATTAGACTTCGTTTATGCATACATAGATGATATCCTCGTGGCTAGCTCTTCTCCGGAAGAGCATATCATCCACCTGCGGACGTTGTTTCAACGTCTGGCGTCATACGGCCTTACTGTCAACGGAGCTAAGTCCGAACTCGGTCAAACCTCGTTGAATTTTTTAGGCCACAGCATCTCAGCAGAAGGGATTAAACCGCTCGATTCTAAGATCGAGGCTATTCGATCGTGCCCGCTTCCCGACACAATTCCCAAGCTCCGCCGCTTCAATGGACTTGTGAATTACTATCGTCGATTTATTCCCAACTGCGCCAAGCTTATGCAGCCTTTGACTGATTTGCTTCGGGGCAATAAACGTACTTTACACCTGACACCCGAAGCCACAACAGCTTTCGCCACCGTAAAGGAGGCACTTGCCTCTGCAGTCATGTTGCACTTCCAACAACCGGATGCACCGATCAGCATCGCCGTGGATGCATCAGACACAGCCATAGGTGCAGTGCTACAGCAAGCTATTCTGGATGAATGGCAGCCGATTGCATTCTTCTCTCAACGCCTCAGTGATACTGAGACGCGAAACTTAGGACAAGCCCGGTTGAATAAGGTTGGTATTCGCTTGTAGCGAGTGCACGTGATTCGCCAATCCGTTGGCGAACTTTTGCCTGCCGACTAAGTTTGTGCTTCTCGGCTGCAAATATAAGAGGATGCTCCTAAATTAGTGACGTTGGGGTCGTTCTGTCGCCCTCGTTGCAGTTGCGACTACCAAGTGGAGCTGACAGTATTGCTTTCGTTCCATACGTCCGTTCATGGGCACGCAATGAAACATTCAGCTGGCGGTGAAGACGTTCTATGAGGCTGTTTGCTTATGGGGTATATGCTGTAGTGCGTACCCGGTGTACGCCCAACAGTTTAGCTAGTCGTGAAACGAACACTGATTTAAATTGTGTACCTCGATCAGTTGTACTCGCCGCTGAGCAGCTAGAACGTGTGGTTCAGTGCTGGATAAAACACCAGCGAAAGGAGACGTCACTGGATCTGACAGCGGTATGACTTTCGCACAGCGAGGGAACCGGTAAATACAAGTGAGAAGGTGGGTGTAGCTTCAAGATGGTGGAGGTGACCCGACGAGTTCCAGACGGACATGTTCAAAGCAATCGTCAGCAGCTGTAAAACTTTACGACAAGCAGCTCGTCTGTCGATCGACGTTGGAACGTTGACATGCGAGGCAGCAAACTGCCCAAGACCGATTTGTGCTAGGTCAGCGAATCGATCCGCAAGCAGTATTGGTGTTGCGGGTATTCCCGGGTGTGACAGGTTGTATAGCGCTCCGTGTACTGTTCTTCGCATCGAGTGAGGCATGACTGTCCCGGTCTATTCCAACGAGTTGTCAAACATAGGGTTACCAGCCGTACATGTCAGCAGCACTGTGATGACTAATATGTTGGCGCGTTTCAAATCGTCCAGGAATGCGCAGTTGGACTGACGCAATGCAGTTGTATCACTACAAACGGTCCTTTTGAAAACGTTTTGGAAACTTTGTGGAAGGTACCTACGGCAATGTTTGTAGCTCTGAAGACCGCGGACATTCGTAGAAAAATGGGCCATGTGGCTCACCTACCAAGTTTCCCGAAGTAAATATCTATCAGACTGATTCCGCAAAGCGTGCGCAAGAGGTTGGTGGTCCGTGGAAACACTTAACTTCCGAACCCTCGGGTGCGTGGCGGGAATAGCTCACAGCTCCGCGGACGGCTAAGTACCCACTACCGAAGGCGCGCTTGAGTCCCATTAGAGCGTCGGGAGAAAAAGGAAGTGGGCAGCCGGGCTTCCAGAACTGCCTGCTGTAGCACTGCACTTATGGCTGTGTCTGATGCATCCACGGCGATGCTGATCGGTGCATCCGGTTGTTGGAAGTGCAACATGACTGCAGAGGCGAGTGCCTCCTTTGTGGTAGTGCCGTAGTGGTTCTGAGGGTTGCGTACAAGGTATGTTTGTCGTCCCGACGTTATTCGGTCAGAAGCTGCGTTAGGCTTGGTGCAGTTGAAGGTGGATCGACAATATTAATTCACAGTTACACTGAAGCTGCGGAACATCTGAATCCTGTTGGGAGGCGGATACGGTCGAGTAACCTCGACCTCAAAGTCGTGCGGTTCAGTCAGTTTTTCTGAAATGCAGTGGCCTAAATATTTTTTGAGGCTCGGTCAAATCCTGACTTAGTTGCAATGACAATGAAGGCTCATGGCGGTAGACTACGAAACAAATTCCGTAGAGAGCTGATATGCTCTTCCGAGGAAGAGGTAGCCGCGAAGCTGTCCTTCATTTGTGGGTAGACGGAATCTCCTTGGGTGATCTCAGTAATCAAACTGGAATACCTGCGAAGCGTTACGGAGACCGGAAGGCACGTGCAACTTTTGAATAGAGCAAATGGAGTAGTGACGGCTGTTTTGGGTATATCCTCCTGCGATATCAGTAGTAGTAGTAGTAGTAGTAGTAGTAGTAGTAGTAGTCGGCGCGCTGAACCACCTCCTCGTGGTGCCGACTGGGCGGTCTCGGTGCAAACCTTGACTGGCTAAGAGTTCAGCAACTCCAGATAGGGCCAACCACTCTACCTGGTTTTAACGTACTGGTTACATTCGATCAAGACAATGAAACTACTGCCAGCACCTCCGTGCAGGCATCTACCAGTACACAGGATAGGCGAGCGGAGTACACCTGTTCAGAATGTGGCCAGGTTTGTAAATCGAACGCTGGCTTGTCGGCGCACATTCGTATGCATCGACGCAGGAATGGTCCAGAGCAGGAAGTGGACAACCAGCCTGTCACAATCTTTGGCTGTGCCAACTGTGACCGCAGCTTCCCTACCAAAATTGGTCTCAGTCAACACAGAAGGCATGCACATCCCATCGAACACAACCATGAGAAGCTCATGTCCATGAAAACCGCCGGATCCAATTGGTCTCAGCAAGAATCGGCTTCTCTTATTAGATATGCTGATGCACTAGCTCCGTCGTGCCCTACTCGACGTGAACTTCATCATCGGCTCCTGTCACATTTTCCAGGTCGTACTTTGGAGAGCATTCGGACGCGTCTGTATGCGCTGAATTGGCAGAGGAATACTGTCCCCGCTGCCGATCCAACCGTCGTCTCGCAGACTAACACGACACCGGATATTGGGTCCCAAGCTGCTGATCACTCCGAGTGGTATACCTGTTTGATCCAAACAGTGATTACCCAACTGGAGTCCAATAGCGAGGCTTTCCTACACAGTGATGAATTACTAGCTATTGCTCGCGGTCTTCAGGCAGGCATCTTCACAATGGTACAAGCTAAATCGCTGCTAAACGTGCACGCATCACTAGCTTTTCCGTACACCTGGCGACTGGTCACTCGACGGCGTGGTCGGGTTAACGTGGGAACCCACGCTACCAAGAAGCAGATACGGAGAGCTAACTACGCAGCGATTCAAACGCTGTACCACCAGCGTAAGAAAGATGCTGCATTTGCAGTTTTCTCTGGCAACTGGAGAACTGCCTACAAGATGAACCGCGGCCTCCCAGATAGTTCCAACGAATACTGGTCCGAGGTACTATCGGCTCATCCGCACGTTGATGAGCGACCATCTCGCTCGATTCTGCCTCCGGACTGGTCTCTGGTCGATCCGATTACTGGAGAAGTATCTCGCACCTTAAAGAACATGCAAAACACCGCTCCAGGTTTGGACAAACTTTTGCCCAAGCATTTGAAGCGCATGAAAGCTGATGCCTTGGCTGGATACTTCAACCTTTTCCTGCTAACTCAAGGTTGTCCAATCCACTTATGCCGTTCTCGCATCACGCTTGTTCCCAAAGTGAACAATCCTTCATCTCCCACGGAACTCAGACCAATAGCCGTATCTTCAACGTTGATACGTTGTTTTCACAAGATATTGGCTGATCGTTGGAATGCGCGTCTAAAACTGCCCGCTCTTCAGTTTGCATTCCTACACCGTGACGGTTGCCTCGAGGCGACCTCACTGCTTCATGCGCTGCTTCGGAACTCATGTACCACGTCCTCAAGTCTGTGTGCGGCCTTTATCGACGTGTCCAAAGCGTTCGATTCTATCTCACAGGATTCAATTATCAGATCGGCCCAAGCTTTCGGTGCTCCTCCACCTCTAACACATTACATTGCCGATTCCTATCGAAATGCTTCCGCCACGCTCAATGGCTCCGGCACGAGCAATGCGCAGTTTGTCTGGTGCCAGTCTTCGTGGTCGTTGAAAAACTGGTGGGCCTTTCGTCTTGATGTGATGTACCACGTCCGTAACGACGGCAGGTAGCTCGTTCGATGGACGGGTCAATTCTGTGAATTCACGCAAGTACTGCTCGGTATCTATCATCACCGCTTGGTTCAGCAAGCAGCGGGACTGTGAACAGGCGACGAGAAAACGGCTCCAATGTTGGATATAACCGCTAGAGGATTTAAAAGCCTTTGATTGCTAGCATCGACAACTAATCCGAAGTGCTTTAGGAAGCTCAAACGGAAGATGGCATCTGGTACATCCGCAATAATGAACACCCAACGGAAAGCACGTCGAAGGCCCACATCCAGCGTAAGGGAGCGTGTGCCAAAAGTGCGTATTGGGGTTCCATTGGCGGCTTGGAGCTGGAAAGGTGTCGAACGAGGCGTATCCTCCTTTCTAGGTGGTACGACGCTGACTTGAGCACCAGTGTCTACTAGAAAACGCAACCTAGAATTTCTATCGGGTATAAAAATAGGCGACCAGGAGTAGGACTGCCAGCAACAGTTGTCGCCATTACTTGCTGGCACTCGCGTTTCCCGAGACGGTTGAGAAATTGCACGGCTTAATGCATTTCCGTGCCTTCGTCCCAAATTTGTGATGATACCAGCAGAATCCTGTTCTTGAACGCGATCTAGAACGGCTACGTCCTCTGGAAGTGGTGCGGGATCGAGAAGCTTTAAGAGCCTGAACTTCTAGACAAAGTTCTTTACTTGTGCTGCTAAACTGGCGGTTATGCTTCCTGCATGTGCCTCCATCTGATGCATTTTGCTGGGGAGGTGCTCGATGACTGAGTCGGCCGATTTGCCAAATCATCCAAAGAACTTGTGGACATGAATGGAGAAATAATTGCCTGCACAAATCGGGCAATCTCTGCATCCAAAGGTAGCGCATGAGTTTGTCATCAATCCTGTGATTTTGCCCCACCTGTCTCAACTGCCGAAGCAACTGAGATGGAGTAAGGTCCCCTAGCTGCAGATCGCTAAGGTCCTGATTGGTTGATACGACGACATACTCTAGGAATGCGTTCTCCAGTTCGTCATAAGTGTTGCTCTCGGGTGGCCTAATCACTGAATCCCTGACATAGGGTGCGAGCTGACATCGGCATCGCAGCAGCCAAGTATGTGAACTTGGCAGTCTGGCTAGTAATGCGCGCTAACTGGAACTGCAGCTCAAGCTGCGCTAGCCAGTACTCTGGGTCATCCGGAACATAATCAGGGACCCGAAAACTCAAGGCGTTTTCTTTCGCATCTACCTCGGCGAGCTCCGACTTGGGGACTGAGGTATCTGACTGCATCATTTAAATATACACAGGATTTGAACAAATATAAATGCTAAGAAACTAGCGGAACTTGGGCACGAAATTGACTGCCTTAAAAAATGTATGTAGATATATAAATACGGGAGAGGGAAAAAATTGAACCCAGCGTATATGAAGGTTGCAATAATATAATAGAAAGCAGCAAAATAATTTATGGAACGGGCTCACCAATATCGCGATGCTAGTTCCTAGGTTCGTACGCCCAAGGTTTCCCAGCCTTATGTTAACGCGGAACGGAAGTCGTAGTGAGAAGACGGCGAATCTGCAAACAAACTTTATTTATTGATTTACTCACCGTTCACAAGCAGACTTCAACGCAACAGTTAAAGGCGCTAGGGAGTTGGACGTGAGAGAACCTCAAGCACAACCGCACGGCAACCGCCAGAGAGGAACGAATGTCGACGGAAACTTCAGTCGACCTTCAGAATTCAAACAAGCGTCAGATGGTTGGGCGGCGTTCCCAACGTGACAGCTAAAACGTTGTTATCCTAGTGAATGTAATAGTAGAGACGGCGCGGATTCTTTGTACAACTATGTTTAAAACTGCCATATCTACGCCAGCACACTAACTTTGATGTTAGTGGTTTGTAGTAAATTTACATTCACAAGATAATGTGAGCAGGCACGGTGGTACTGGTGAGGCAACTCTCACGTCGCAGGAAGTTTAGAAATTCGGGGGAATTCGAAAGTGGTCTCACTACAATCCCTTGCTCTATGCTATTTTTCGTTTGCATTTATTTGCGCGTCAACTTTGTGGTTATGCTTTCGTTGGATGATTTTGAAAGGCTCTTCCTCAATCCTGCAACGTTTCCGACCAATTTTTAATCTACCTCACCCTGAAATGGGTCAATAACAGGGGAGAGATTTCTCCGGAAGTGCAATTAACCCGTGAAAACATTGCTCTCGCATCTGATTGGTCTGTTTGGTGACCTAGACTGAAGGACACCGGAGACCTTCAAGTGTTGTTCACGTATGCCGGTGTTTTGTCTGGCAAAGGGTGAGGTGCGTTTGCATGTCGCCTTTTTCTCATTTGCCGGGACTATAAATTGCAAATGTTTGTATTCTCGATTCCGCGACTAATTTTGGTATCGTAATATATCACGAAGGGCATAGTGTTCGTGGTTCCTTGTGCTCGTGCTTTCTTTTTGTCCCAGGTTTAATGAAAATAGCTTATATCTCAACCAAGTGTTTAGTAGACTACCAGGTACTTGGACAAGCAGGGAGGCTGACTGAACTCTGCTTGGTGGTTTGTTAGGCTGTGGTTTTTAGACCGACCTTCCGCATGAGGGCCTGTATAGTACTGCAGTACTCTACAGGCTCTCTCTACATCTGTGTAGAGGTATTCTTGGTTTGTCACGTATTCCAACTACCTTGCTATTTATTCTGACTGTTGGCACTATTGACATTGTTTGATTGCATGTCTGCATCCTCTCGTTTGTTCGACTGTCCAAGGTCACAACAATAATTTCCGGTCGCTTGCTAGCTGGTTGGTCGTGCTTCGCTTACAGCTCATTTTCCCAGTCTACTTGCAATAAACGCCGTTGTTCAGTATTCCGTTTCCTGGTTTAGTTGTGGAGGATGGTCATGGTTTGTGAATAAAAACGTTCCAGTCCCCTACCGCTGTAACATTTCGACGTCTAGAACCGTGCGTATTCTCCACAATAGATAAACCAGCAAATCGAATAATGGACAGTGACGTATATTGCAGGTAGACCGGAAAAATGGGCTGTAACCAAAGTTGCGACAACAGTATAACACGATAAACCAAGGACCAAGCGACTGGCAATTTTTGGATGATCGAACAAACGAGATAGCGCAGACATGTAATCAAACGATGTCAATAATGTCATCAGTCAAAATGAGTTGTGATACAGTTGGAATAGGTGGCAAACCAAGAATGTCTTTTCAGAGGTTTTCCTGAAAGCTTCAAGCTTGTAAGCCCTCGACAAAGACTAAAAAACAGATCTAGACACCAAAGTTACTATGAGATACTCGTAGTAAGTGGGAGACGAGTACATGTAAGAACGGCTACGTACGTTGTCAGTGGTGAAGAGGAGTCAGTCTGCTTGTAATATTCGGAAGTGTGCATGGGTCTCTAGAGTGGATGCTGTCAGAGCGGGCTACCCAAACCACCAAAACTCCCGGAGGAAAAGATGAGTGGTAAGCTTTCTTCACGGATGCAACGACAGACGGAAGTGTGGTCCCTCTTCACCATGGCTTGCGCACAACCTGCAACATGAAGAGGAAGCTAGTACCTGGCGCACAAAACTCACACGCAAGCTCACCATTTAACTTTCCAGGGACAGTTGAGCGTAATGCTGTATAAAATGTTCCGGTTTTTGCCGTTGATGGTGTTTTGTACTTTTTTATTTTCCAAAATGAAAAGGTTACGGGGAAAATACGTATGGTGAACAACCTCTACAAAACGTGCTGAGAAGTGAACGAGACGTCCTGATCGCGTGTGGCGCCGAGCAGTTGGTGTGTACTTGTCCGGCGAAGGGGACTGTTTATAAACGCGAGTTGTCATGACTTACTGTGGAGGAGCTCTGGCAGTATAGTCGTCTACATAGGCGAGCTTGAGGCGATCGATGGAAACAGTGGTATAACGATCGACCGCGGAATGCCTTGGACTTTCGCTGAAGCACTTCGAAAGGGTCCGAATAATTTGCTTACAGCGGATTCTATACGTCACCGCGACAAACGAGTACATGTGAACAGGTTGCCAAATCCCTGTGCATTTAAGCTGGCCTACTCTTTTCACGGGGTACGTGCATGGCAAATTTGCCGCATGTGTTCAAAGGTATAGGAGTCAGACGAGGTGACGAAACGAATTCACCAAACAGACGCAATGAACAGCCATAGATCACTTTTGCAGGGGTGCACTGGAAATCTGCTTTCAGTGTTCCGGACCCCTAGAAGTACGAAGGAAGAACTTCACTCTATACCAGATTAATGGTGGCACAAAGCGAAGCTTTAAGCTGCCTATGGAAACGTTCCACTAAACCATTCGAGGACGGATGGTATGCCGTGGTACGAATGCGTCGGCATCCAAGAAAGTTCGTCATAGCTTCGAATGTTGAGCATTCGAAATGTGAACCGCGGTCCGTCGTAATGGTTGTAGGGCATCCGTAGTTGGCCACCCAACGTTCCAAGAACGCATTCACGGCAGCTTCAGAGGAGGAGATTTCAGTGGAACGGCGTCCGGCCATCTTGAAAATCGGTCGACACAGGTTAAAATGTAAACGTAGCCGCGTGAAGGCGGCAAGGGTCCAACTAAATCTAAGTGGACGTGCGAAAACCTGGCATCTGGAAGACCGAATGAGGAGACTGGGCTTCGTGTGTGTTTATGCACCTTGGAACGTTGGCACTGTAGGCAAGCGCGTGCCCAACTACGAACGTCAAATGCGCACGGCGGTCTCTGTGTGATGTAATACTTCTTTCTGTGTTAAAACATGGTACTTGAAATGGGTCCGTGAAATGCACACGGTTGCAGTAATCCTGCACCGTTGTCACTGCGTTGCACCGGACATTAAATATATCACCCAGTTGGTTCACTTCTAGAGACAAATCAGTTTAAATGTTCAAATCGCCCGCTAGTATGGTGATATCCGATTGTTTAGTCTGCCGTAGAAGCTCGGCGTAGGCGTTGTAGAATGCATTATTAATGGCATCTGAACTACCCTGATCATTCATCGCGTCGGGTTATTTACCTCGCAGTAGGTTGACCACACTCACATGATGCTGTACTTAATCGACCTGTTCGGTTCAGTGGGCGTAATTTAGTCCCAAAAGGTGGTTTTAGGGTAATTTTGGATCATTAATCCTAAAATTACCGGGTGAAATTATCCAATAACTGAGTAGTTACCTGGGTAATTCAGGAGGTTTTGTTGGCAGCGCATCCACTGAAGTGTACGCTGATCTGATGAATACACCATGCGTTTCTGCTTTGTATCAGTAAATTTTAGCCGAGTTACTGAATCTGACAACGCATAGGCTACTGTCCACTTGTATTCAGTTGAGCAAGTGTTAGTCTACTGCACCGATTATCACTATCCCACTGGTCTGTTTGCTCAGTCCACCTCCTCTCTTCGGCATGGGAAAACGGGAAGCATCCCGTCCTCACAATTACGAACCTGTATTATGGACTTTGTTTCATGTTGTTACCGTGCTGGCGGCCGCTGTTTGCTCTCATGTGGCGTTCTACCTCACCAAACTCATTTGTCTTGTCGTCTGGTAATTGATTCTTTACTTGGTGACCACCAGAGGATCGTTTCATGAACTGATTATGACAAAAATCAGTCAGAATGATAGTGGGCCAGAAACCAGGACTAAGTATCCACCTGGCTGACAAACCGTCAGTTGTCCCCGGGACACTAATTAGGTCTGTTATTTTCACTGTTTGAACACTTCCACAGATAGGCCAGTAGACAGATCTTGCGTTTATGTTAAGGATTTCACCATCATTATCGGCTTTCTTATCGAAGCGCGGCCTCAGGGTCCTAGCACCAAGGCTGCAACTTCAACCTCCGTCGAATGCTCCACCATACGCATACACTGTGTGCTTGTCTGGTGACTCAAGCCATCGGCCAATCGGGTGTTAGAATTATCTCAAGTGCCTACACAGAGGAGGCACCGCGTGATTGGATATCCGTTGACAGTTGCCTTTGCCCTGTCAGACTAAGAGATAGCTATTGGAGCATCGAGAGATGCCTATCGCAAACGTTTGCCATTTATTGTTGTAAAATATGCTGCCACGGACAGTAGTTTGGATGCAGTCAAATATAATTTTTGTCACCAATTCACTAGCCTTCTGCACAACGCGCGGCTCACGGGCTGTAGTAATGCTGGCTGGAGACGAATGCTTAAGTAGGACAACTGAGCACTGATAAGCGTGACTTAGGTAGCCGGTACTCTTACGGGGAATGTTGAGTATTTGTTGTAATTTTTTGCTGCTAACGGCCTGTTTCTGACAAGTATTATCTTTCTGTGCGTTTCATACACTAATGCACCGCCTGGTGCTACGCTGGCTTTTCGCTTTACTGTTAGGCCACTTCGATGTCAAACAAGTTTACGTATCTGCATCAGCAGAAGCAAGCGCTCTGCACCCACCAAGACACTTGTCTCTAATCTGACTTGAGCACTTCCAACAACTGACCATCCGTGTTTTTGACTACGGGTGGTCGTTGGTCTCTGCTTACGTGACTAGGCATCTCACTTGAGCTCTAATTCTTAAAAATTCTCAGTTAACTTTGTTCAGACGGCATTCACTCTGATCTTTTCATAAATGGGGACCAATCACAGTCATGGAGCTGACGGTTCCATTGCGGAAAGTCTAGATCAGTGAAATCGTTCCAATTGATTAGAGCTCGGCCAATATCCCATTTTTCAAAAGGGGGTCTTGCAATTCGTACATAACTCACCGACAGGTTAGTTTGATTCATGCTGTGTCGAAGTTGCTTGCAGCCGTTGTACTTCGTAGTCTAAACGCAACACGCGAACAATGTATCCGCTAGTCGCGATCTGAACGTGGCTGCACTGGTCACATCGTCACACTTCGTAATTCATATGAGGTCGACAGTTATTGCTCTTTAGGTCTCACAGGGACGTTTGCTTCATTTGAGTGAGCAACACTTCGGGAATATCCATCAGGAAAGAGTATATGAAGAGTATATGAACATCTTGAAGGTAATTTGTTGCCAGATCTGAAAGCAATTTACTTTAGAACCTCAGGCCGGCTCAGGGCTTATGGCAGCATATCACCGACCCTCGCCAATTCAGGTGGAGTACGAAAAGGTTGTGCAACCTCACCTTGTTCAATTTTGTAGTAGACGAGTATCTAGAGTGCGTCCTTACGGGTTGCGACTATGATGGTGTAGAACTCTTCTCATGTTTCCGACTTCGGGACGTCAAGTATACAGACGACATTGTCCTAATCTGTGAGGGTTCAATGAGAGCGCAATACATCTTATTCAAATTGTAGGTTTTCGTTCATCAGTTTGTTAACCTTTGCACTCGCCAAGTGAAAGGTGCTGTTGCAATATTGGCAGGGCTGTGCGCCTGCTGTCATTCTTTGTGGTGAGCCGTTGGAGGTGGTTAGGACGTTCATGTGCCTTGGGAACCGTGACAGTGTTAATGGAATATCTGGTGAGGTTAAAATTCCTATAGCTAAGTTTCGAATGGTGTTTGCTACCTTACGTCACATGTTGCGCTGGTGTGATCTCGGTCTTTCTGTGAAATCTCAAGTGTAAAATGCCACTGTAAGAGCGGTCCTGCTGCATGCCCTAGAAACCTGGTCCATCAGCGCAAGAGGTGTTCACCAAATGTCTACTTTGAACCACTGGTGTCCCCGAAGCATTGGCGGCGTGTAGTTGAAACGCCTTGTCAACAATGACGACGTGTCTTCGAGAACGATAGACGTTGTCTGCCGTCAAAACTAGTGATCTCGCCTCACAGGCTTCGTCGACTTGGTCACATCTTGCGAATACCGACTCACCGCCTTCCTCATCCTGCCTCTGTTTGCGAGTGGTGAGTTAGGATGGAAGCAACAGCCTGTTGGCCATAGTGTCTGAGTTGTGTTCGGGGATATGAAGATATTCACGCTGAAACTTTGGTTTAGTAGTGCGTTTTCGTGTTCCTAGTTGGGGTATGAAGAACCATAGACTTCGTTGGTTGAGGATGCTATCTTGTACGGCAAAAAATTATCGTCGGTCTCGCTCATGCTACTTTCGAGTTCCACACTTTGGTGATCTTTCTCCTAGGTGAACTTGCGATCCTGAGTATGTCGTACTTATTGATTCTATTAGCGAGTTTCCATTGACCGTCAAATAATCTGACTTGCCTTGATCAGTTCCGTTATTTGGACTGTTGTTTTCAAATGTCCTCGTTTTGCGTTATATTATTTCGTTATTTCGATGTGTTTAAGTCATTTGTTGCTAATCGTGGCGTTGACTATGTTGAATTATAAAACTGATGGTTTACTTTTTGCTCTGNGAAGATGGCATCTGGTACGTCCGCAATAATGAACACCCAACGGAAAGCACGTCGAAGGCCCACATCCAGCGTAAGGGAGCGTGTGCCAAAAGTGCGTATTGGGGTTCCATTGGCGGCTTGGAGCTGGAAAGGTGTCGAACGAGGCGTATCCTCCTTTCTAGGTGGTACGACGCTGACTTGAGCACCAGTGTCTACTAGAAAACGCAACCTAGAATTTCTATCGGGTATAAAAATAGGCGACCAGGAGTAGGACTGCCAGCAACAGTTGTCGCCATTACTTGCTGGCACTCGCGTTTCCCGAGACGGTTGAGAAATTGCACGGCTTAATGCATTTCCGTGCCTTGGTCCCAAATTTGTGATGATACCAGCAGAATCCTGTTCTTGAACGCGATCTAGAACGGCTACGTCCTCTGGAAGTGGTGCGGGATCGAGAAGCTTTAAGAGCCTGAACTTCTAGACAAAGTTCTTTTACTTGTGCTGCTAAACTGGCGGTTATGCTTCCTGCATGTGCCTCCATCTGATGCATTTTGCTGGGGAGGTGCTCGATGACTGAGTCGGCCGATCTTGCCAAATCATCCAAAGAACTTGTGGACATGAATGGAGAAATAATTGCCTGCACAAAATCGGGCAATCTCTGCATCCAAAGGTAGCGCATGAGTTTGTCATCAATCCTGTGATTTTGCCCCACCTGTCTCAACTGCCGAAGCAACTGAGATGGAGTAAGGTCCCCTAGCTGCAGATCGCTAAGGTCCTGATTGGTTGATACGACGACATACTCTAGGAATGCGTTCTCCAGTTCGTCATAAGTGTTGCTCTCGGGTGGCCTAATCACTGAATCCCTGACATAGGGTGCCGAGCTGACATCGGCATCGCAGCAGCCAAGTATGTGAACTTGGCAGTCTGGCTAGTAATGCGCGCTAACTGGAACTGCAGCTCAAGCTGCGCTAGCCAGTACTCTGGGTCATCCGGAACATAATCAGGGACCCGAAAACTCAAGGCGTTTTCTTTCGCATCTACCTCGGCGAGCTCCGACTTGGGGACTGAGGTATCTGACTGCATCATTTAAATATACACAGGATTTTGAACAAATATAAATGCTAAGAAACTAGCGGAACTAGAGCGCGAAATTTACTGCCTTATAAAAATGTATATAAATATACAAATACGGGAGAGGAAAAAAATTGAACCCGGCGTATATGAAGGTTGCAATATATAATAGGAGGCAGCAAAATAGCGTTAAACAGCTATCTGACACTCCTTATTTGAATTGTTTACAAACACTTTTCTGTTGTGGGCTAGACAAATCAATCACTCTTGCGTTGCACAAATCGTGGCTCTGTTTGAATAGGGTTTTAAAAGTGCGCCAGTAACGTGAACCTGAATAAAACTGGAGCGTATAATTTCTAGACGTTTTGCTGAAGAAAACGCGAGGCTGGGATCACTTTCCAGACGTGTTTATCACAAGTCCACGTGGACAGGACAATATCTGCATTTTAAGAGCTCCGCACCAATTACACATAAACGTGGCCTCGTTAGGACTTTGTTTCACAGAGTTCGACGTATTGTGACAGAAGATCAGTTAGAAAATGAACTGATGTTACTGCACGAGATTCTGGTAGAAAATGGTTACCCGAAAGGTTTATCCAAAAGTATTCCACGCCACAACCTACGCGTGTTACACCCATTACTGTTCCTCGCAAGCCTGTCTATTTAACTCTACCTTTCAAAGGTGATAATGTTTCAGCCCAATAAAACGAAATTCAAATGCAGCGCTCAAACGTACTTACAACGCCGCCCGACTGGTCTACGTAGATGAAACTACCGTGTTCCAACTACACCTAGAAAGGACGTGGTGCCTCTTTTCGCCCAATCCAACATTGTATACACGTTTGATTGTGTCTGTGGAAGCAGATACGTCGGCAGAACTAGGAGGCACCTCGGCACACGCATTAACGAACACATACCGAAATGGCTTTTGAATTCGGGGAGTCGGTTGTGCCGTCAAGTGCCGTTACAAAACACCTATAGACCGGACACTCTGTATCCAAGGTCCACCTTTAGTGTTCATTAGACCCAAACTGAAACAAGCGTTCACTATTGTGGAAGGCGTCTCCGTTGACTGATTCTCAGTCTGTGCTCCCAGAAACTGTTGGTGACTAACCTTTCGCTTTGTTGGTAGGGATTCGACTGCTACTGTTTGAATCCATTTTATTTTTGTATTCTTTCTAAACCAGATGTGTTTTTTTAATACGATTCCACAACCGATGAACTACCCCTATTCTTCCTTCATCGATATTGCGTCATCTGTTTTACCAATGTTAATCGATGTGCATTGTTTTAATTCCTGTTCGATGTGTGTAGATTTTCCAGCCATATCTTACTCCTCCCATGTGACCTGTATGGATTTTCTGACCACACCTCTCTTTTTCTGGACTCTTATGACCCTTTTGAACTACTGTAATTTTATTTTTATAGCAATTTCATGTTTCGTATTGATGAGTACGCTTCAGTTGCATCTTGCTGCTTCCGCTTTGGTCACCTGACTGACTGTCTCAGACATGATTAGATTGATTTCGCCTAGCTGCTTGCTCCCCCACTATATAATGTGCATGTTAATTTCGCAAAAGTAACCGATGAGATGCGAACGAAATGTCACTGCGCAAGACATCTTACATGCTATTGTTGAGTTTCTTCAAAATAGATAGTCCTTCCTGATTGTCTCACGTGCTCCGTATCTTGACAGAGCACCATGCATTTTTAAGTATGACTGTTACTGACCGGAAGACACTAGCCGTGCTTGAGTCACAGAATTATTATTATTATTATTATTATTATTATTATTATTATTATTATTATTATTATTATTATTATACCGATACTAATTAGCCTCGTGGATAGGTTAGCAGACTTTCGTAGTCGTTATCGGTTGGGGGAAGACCTATGGATTCGGTTTCGTGGTTAACATTAAGATGGCCGGCTTTGTGTAGTAGTTAAAATGAAGAAGTATTATCAGAGGACCGGGCGTTTGCAATTAGCTATTTATGCCAGGATCTAGTGAAGGATATAGAAGTACATCCAGAGTTCCGAATAAGGGGGCAGGTTAAGTGTCAAATATAATTTGTCGCAGACGTTTGCACATAGTAAAATAAGAAGTTCTCCGAGCACTACTAGAATATGAGAGATGTTTTAGGGACTGACAAAAATATCTTCCGACAATAAACCAAGGAAAATTACTGGTGAACAAAATTTCTAGTGAAGGGATACACAGACGTTGATAGATCGATTTGTCATGTAATGTGGAATGTAGAGAGATTTGGAACGTCGGACACAAAACGAGGATTTCTCGACCGACAAAAACAAAAAGCGTATTGCGTTAGTCTAAGAAACACGCAAATGTTTCTATATTTTTCCGTCAAGTATTCATAGAATAAAATGGACTAGACAAGCGTCGAGGTTTGAGAGTGAGAGACGACAGACGGATTCACTAAGACCCGCGATGTTCACATGAGTTTCCATTCAAGAAAAAATTAGTGTTTCGATGTGCATAAAACCTTGCGAAACCGGGCCGTTCTTTTTTAGGGATCGGTTTGATGTTTGTCGCCGTCCAACAGTCAACGATTTCGCGTTATCCGGAACACTGAGTGAGTAGCTCAGCTGGAGGTTGGAACAGTCCTCGGCACACTTCTTAATGATGATTATTTTTAAGCATTCGGATCCGTTTGCATTGCTTGACCTGAACTTCAAAAACGGCTGAGCCCCCAATAGGGGTTGATGGATTCTGTTGGAATACGGTTGATCTGGTCGACAGCAAGAGAGTTCAATCCATTCGGCCAGATCTTGCTTTAACTTTTATCACCCAGCATTGTGTGAATGTACACCAAACCCAAACTCTTCATTCACATCTGACAGACTTTGAAGTGCATTTCACTGGTGAACCATCTTTTGCCTTATGAACCGTCTCTTTCGTCCTACGAAATCTCAAGAGGAGATGGAACAAAATCTGTCCGCTCGAATAAGGACTGTTTCTCGGAGGCCTCAACTGTCAAACCACAACTTGGGGTGGCCAGTCAATGAATCGCAGTCGGTAGACAAGTTATCGTGAACAAATCGAATGATGATACCATTTCCCTATGCTTGCAATAATGATCGGGAAGTGACTGTGGCTGTCTGTTTTTGTCTACTCCACAACGAATGATGGCATGGCACACTGTGGATATCGGGAAACAGTTTCACGATAGAATGGTCAGATTTACCGAACGGGATGCGCCGTGGGTCCGTAAACAACTGCTCGCCAAGGCAGTTATTCGAATTGCGCTTCCAAACGTTTGAATAGTCACAATGTTGTGCACGTTGAGATGCTTAAGGGAGGTGATATAAAATTGATCCAGACAATCGAGCACCATGTATGATTGTGTGTCAAGAACCTTAAAAGAGCTACTAAACAGCCGTCAACAAAACCCCCACGAGAAGGACAGTTGGAGGACAAACGTACATTACAGACCAAAACTGAACGAAAACCACTTAAGCATCTGGGCTTGCATTCAACATGTGAACAGTTTGTATTAACACTCGAACAAGCAAAGTGGAATTGCGTGGACCTGTGCCGTGTATCGTTGATACACACAATGACATCCCCGTTACGCCTTTGATAACACGGGGGCGATCCACACAATTCGAACCACTCTATCTCGGATGTCCTAGTGCACTCAGGTTTTCTGCAACGTGATGACACCAAAATTGACATATTCACGGAACTTGATAATACTGTTCAATCCAGTTGTCACTGAGTATGGAACGGACGTTCACACTTATAAGCACAAACTATTTTCATTGCGGGGTTCAGTCCCCTGTCCTGCGTAATGTCCTCTAACGTTCCCCTCCGATCTTTCAAAAACTCGATTAACCGTGTTCTTAATTGCTCCTCCCGGGGATGAGAATTGTAAAGTTGCGGAAACGTAAGCTGATTTAAAGTAATCTCGAGAGCACTTTGGACTAACGCCGTTAACGTGGTTAAAACAAGTGTCAAATTTAAAATGTTCCAACAATTTGTCAGGGTAGTAGGAAAATTTTTGTACGGCCATATTTCAAGGCCATACTGCAATCCATGTAAATGTGGGTTACCTGGTGAACTGGTTGCTTCGTGAACTGCCGTTCTTCACAGTGCACGTGGATTTACGAGATTTCTGAGACAGTCAAACCAAACTCAAAGCAATTGCGATTGAAACAGCGAAGATCATGTGCCTACATACTGCCTACCGAGATGATCCGGATGTTACCGTTATCTCACTGTGTACCAGGATGATGAATGGTTGCAGCCAGTTGTGGCTCGCCTCATTGATTGCGATTTCTGTTTGCGCATCAATATATTAAACAGAGCTTCAGAACCAGCCAGGTGACTAGTTGGCAACAGGTGTTTGGTATCAGTGCTGTCGTCTGCACTTTATTCTGTCCTCGTACCAATGGTTTCTTTGTCATTCTTAAAGGTTTCTGCATTCACAGTCTGCTTTCGTATACTGCTACAGATTTCCGGACTGCGGTGATGCCAATAATCTTTATGTGTTTATAGACATTCTTGCGGTTTATAACTGTTATGTTCAATCCGGAGATGTTGACAATACCGTCACGACGTTAGGTATTCGCTTGTTCTTCTGTCGGCTGTTATGGCTTAACCATTTCAAGTTTTTCTCTTACTACTCGGAGCAAACTTGCGTGCAGGAACGCAAAATTTCCTGGTAGTTGGAACACAACACCAAGACATTCTTATCACACAGTCCGACGGCTTGACAATCTCTGTGCACGCTGGTCATGGTCCAACATTCGGGAGATAGCTGGCTTGCACCGAATCTCGGTATCAATAAAGTATTAATGGTAGTGATGGTAGTAGTAGTCCCTACCGCACATGCTTTCCGAGTTGGGTTATGTAACCGGACAACTCGTATGTCAACGTTTGTTCGTCATATTTTAAAATTCAGCATCAAACTCGACTAAGTAAGGTCACCTCTGCTGATCTGTTGAAACATAGGAATAGGTGCGATGTTTCAAACATGGGTTTGGTCTTATTATTAGCTAACACAAAGGTTTTATCTCGAGCCGCAGTGATGTATGGCGTTTACTTGGTGTACACTGACGCCCAGAAAAATTTCTCGGTAAAACTAACATTTTATCGATAAAAGTAAATACTCGTCAGCTTTATGAGAACTGTCAGACAATAATGTTATTATCATGAGTTGATTGGCTCACCAATCCTTCCTGGCGTACATTCGATCATTTCACTGATTGAAGTGCTGCGGTTGTCTCATTTTGTTATACAAACTTTTTTAAGGTTATTCGGTTCATTTAGGAACTTCCCTTTTTTTACCTTGCTACCAATGTGATCCTATAGGTTTTCGATGACAATTGGAGTTAGGAAATACCCTGACCATAAAATGGAGCGAATCATTTATTCTATGCTTTACTGCTCGACAGACCTTACGCAGTTGAATCTATCGTTATCAAACCGCAACGACCAATGTTTCGTCCAGTTGCCTAGGGCTACAAGCAAATATGCAAATTGACATTTTGCTTAGCGTCTGTTCAAAATTTGTCAGCGTCGCCGTTGCAGCTTTTTTGTGGTGTCCGATTCTGAAAGATCATGTGTAACCTTTGCGTGTTTTAAACCGTCTAATCCATATTTGTACGATCTTCCTATCCATCGTCAATGTCTCGAGTCTCACGGTCTTACCAACCTCTGCATTTATTGACGTGCCAGATCTAACTCAACTGAGCTATGCTCGATGGTCATTTGCTCAGGTGTGGATACTGAATGCCAGGTCACTCAACTGCTTCGCCCAACTCTGATCACGTGACCAGTGCATTTTATTCCAGTAATACTGTGACTGATTGTCTGGCAACAAACATAAGTACTGGGTCGTGTGATCAACGCCTTTTGAAATTGCCACGTCAGTGGGTCTGCGCGACCCACTTGCAATATACTTAGCATTCAGCCTACTAAAATTTACCGTTTCCGCTTGAAGTTTTCTTTTTTGCGGTAGGCTTTTGTCTCTACGTCGGACATTTCCCGGCATGTCAATCTACCACTACCTGGTGACCGTTGTTCTTTCCCTTCCTTTCGTTGTTAGTCAAAGGACTGGATCGTGTCAGTCAAAACATCCAATCTCCGGTCGCTCTAAACAGGTTCCGCCCTATCTACCGCAGGGATGGAGTCAATCGGTAGACGCTTGCGGCAGAACTATCTACACTAAGTATGTAATGTCTGTCCACGAGGTTGTTTTTTTTTTACATAAGCTGATTACTACACTACCATCATTTTGCTCGTGTTATTTGTATGTATTGGAGTCGTCGGTTATCTAATTGTTTCAATTCTTTCACGTCGAGCACTCTTTGCAGATGCCACCGTCGATAAGCGCAAAGTATGGAGCGAGTAAAAGACGATCTGGTTTAGAGAAATGAAGACAGCTACCGGTAGATTAACCATGGTCGGTCGGGTTTGTCTCTCCGACTGGGGCCATCGTGACCAACAGGGTCGGTAGCTGGGGGCGTTAGAAGTGATTTCCAACTGTGTTCATTTGAGTGAATCTTACCG
>LOND01001299.1:74022-97898 GCA_014220965.1 Paragonimus kellicotti | reverse complement strand
GCTGAACGCTATAAAAACCTTTTCTGCCGACTATTCATCAAATGTGAATGAGCGTCTTAATAAAAGCAAATAACAAATATTAACCAATTTTACATGTCATTTACACAGAGTGCAGCGAAGGAATATATGGAACCAAGCACTGTTTTTAAGGATGGTCCAATAGATTACAACGTTCAAGAAGTTGTAAGTGCCTGCTTTGATATAGGTCAATTAAGGAGTGTTGTGACAGGGCGAATGTACCATGAACAATATGACTGTTCATGCAGGGATAAGTTATTTGGAAAGTGTTTTGATTCATGCTCCAACGCCAATGATAACTATTTTATAAATGTTTACTGATTCCGTTTTCATTGTTTAATTTCATTGTACATTTTTCAAACTTATCTTTAAAAATGTTCACCAGTAAAAAGATAGGACCTGTCAAATATCCGTTTCTATCGAATTCTCGTACGCTCATGAAGCCAAAATGTAGCCATTTCATCGAGTTTTGCGGGATAATCCATTAAGGAAAATAATGTTTCGATATGATCGCATTTATATAAATCAAAACACATACTAATAAATTTCATACAATATCAATCCTTTCTGACCGATTACACAAAACGTCTCACACTCTGGTCAACGGACCCAACTTATTCTAAATGAAAAAAAAACACCATGTTTTCCTAATCCTTTCTTCTATACACCGAAGTATATAAACCAGTATGAAAAAAGTAACCGCATAAATTCGAGCATAAAGTTATTAACGTAAGATAAACACGTTTATATATCTGTTGCTAAGTTTGTGGAAAATACACGGTAATCAGTGCCAGAATTGTAGATTTACCTGTTTGCAATTCTTAAAAGAAACTCCATTGGATAATTCGCATCTAGTTTTGCCATACTGTTAGCGCTAGTTCAGTTCTTCGTAGAGTTCGGGGAGCCCCGGCGGCGCTACCAAGTGATCCAACTACAACAGATCGCGCAGTATACAGGGTAAAACAAACCGCGTGCGTGGGTTTACCCTCATACCCTTCTAACTCAAGTCAGGTCAGTAAACGCTGACTGCATACTAGGGTATGTGCTAAACAGTTTTAACATACATGGTTCATCTGGATCATATTGTTTAGTTTCATCAATGTGGTACACTCCTTCCACCACGGCCCCGTACACTGATGCGTGGAGTGAGCAATTGCTTGTCATTTTGGGGCGTATATCATCAAAATGCCACTTTTAAACGGCGGTCATCCGGGATTCAGATAACTCATAAGATCAGTTTTTCCGATTGACAGTCAGACCTGTGCATCTCTGTAGAATATTCGGGGTGAAAGCGATGCGTTCAACAAAGCAGTATCAATGACGCTGCCAGTCCCCTTCATTTTTCTGTTTCAAATGAAAAAATACAGTGATATGAAACTTTTAATTGTTCAGAGCAAACCTAAAAATGCAATATTTTTTTATCCTTCTGTGTGCATTAAGATTGTCATTTTGATTTTCTGCTTTTCATAAAAATTCTGATTGACGCCTTTAAGATATTGATATATCATAACATACAGGCCGGCTGTTTTCACAGTGAATGCGTGTAACACTTGCGGACCAACTTTGGGGCAACGTGGAGACACCGGGGGACAGCGTTCTTCCGAAGTAGGGGTTCCAAGCAACAATCCTGTAAAAGGAAACAATACAAACAAGCATGAGCCAAAGGCCCAGTAAGCCATGCACACGACTTACACAAACGGAAACTAAAACGGCACCAACAACACAGCAGCACGCTCGTCACACAATTCAATTCAACCCGTGCGCGCTAGCTGGTTTCGACTGCACGTAATAATATCCCCTTCAAACAAAACACAAATTTTACTATACGTTAGAATTCTGGTCAGTTGAGGAAGAAAGAACATTTCCTAATTGCCGATCTACGTGAAATGATAATTTTTAGGAGCATTTCGACACTGAGAAATTCAATAATGTTCAGAATGTGTTAATAAAGATTCACCACCTTACAACTATACCTTCGCGCGCTAAACCTACGTTATCAACAGTTGGGGGTAAATTCGGTTCACATAACGTCGGCGGTACGGCTTAAAAGCCAGGCCACACTAGTAGGTTGTCACTTCTAAGACATCAGAAACAAAGTAAGGGAACTTCGGAAGGGGTACGTGAAAGGGCTGGTTTTTTGGTGAGCACTGTTGGTTGAAAGAACCAGGTATTTTTGGTTCACCGTATAGAATATGCAGCCGGACAAATACGTGTTGACGATTGAAATGAACATAACTGATGGGATTTTCCCGCCTGCGGTCATCGCTCAATCAGTACAGACCAGATATAGCCAACACACTGGTGTCATTCTTTACCCGCTGCATGGGAATGATGATACGTGCCGGAATTTGTGGGAACTCTGTCCATATCAGTCAATGGATTTAACAAGGACCATTAGCGGGAGCCTCAAACTAAACCCATTTCTAACGGATAATGGTGACGTCACATTACGAGTCATGGCTTCGAACAAATTAATGAGATAGAAACCATTGATATCTATTTTCGCCCGTTGTTTGCATGCACATAAGTGTATTTGACGATTTCTGCTAATTTTGTTATGAACAAGCCCTATTTTTGTGCAATTGATTTGTAATGGTTACACCATAGGCGAAGTCAACTATGTTCCCTTTTCATATCTTCCTGGATTAATAGAACTCCACTTGTTTAGGTTACTATCTAAATAGCTCACTTTTTTGTTGTAATTTACATTCGAAGCCCACTCGCTAATCTCATAGAAGGGCTTAAGTCACACTTTCCATAAGACCTTTCACAACGGCGTAGTCGTAATAGCCATGGATCCGTGATAACATATAGTTTGTAGATTTTACTTCGCGGAAAAAGGAAATAAAAAATCGATACCCCGGTACAAATGTAATAGGCTAGAGGTTCACCTTTACATTCCCATTTTTAGTTAGCCGGTCAACTTCTTTGTGTAACATCAAAAGACGCCCAGGACAGCAAAGAAGACATTGAGGCGGTACAACTAGGGAGATTTCAGTTTTGATTAAACAAAATTCGAAAGTGTTTCGGTGAGGTTTCTTTGCATAAACAACAAACGTTTTATTCAATCGATGAAATTAATAACTATTTCTTTTGTCCGCAGTCTCAGGAAAGAGACCTTAGAAGTTGTTACGAAGATTTCACTGAACTTGAACTACCTGTCCTAGCAACAAACGCGTTTCTTTGCATACCGAAAGAACACGAACGCAGCCTTTGGAACGTACTGACTGAAGTCCTGGAAGACGAGTAAGTATGTAACGACTGAGGACAGAAAGTCCTTTGGTTTTTAACAGCCTATTACATTTCTTGTCCCGTGGAGAACTAAAAACTGCACCGTGTTGTGGTGTAGTGCTTTTGCGCATTGAATTGCGCACTAACGAAAAGTCACAATCAGACGGACAACATTCAGTATAGATAACAAACAGTGCTCATATCCTCTTTGATTACGGACATTTTGTAGTTAGCAAGAAGCCCACGATGTAAATTAAGTTACACTAATTGGTGGTACCCTGTTTATGTGACAACAATTTTATGTGTATATGAATGTTCTGACACTAACTGTTACAGGAATATGTCTGCGTAGCTACAAAATAAAATGAACATGTAATGACAAGTCCCGCTAAATTGTGTTGTGCATGTTGTAAAATTTGCCATACCCCGGCGCAAATGAACTTCGATTTATATACCAATTATCATCGTCATTTAAGAAGTCAGAGGGAGCTTTTAACCAAAAACAAGATATTTAGTTGGAGGTGGATTGCAGAGGGTTGGCTAACTTTGGATTAAGTCCCTCAAGCCATCGATTTGAGTCCCAGGCTTATTTGCAGGTTCGCAAAGACAGAAAAGCCAGAACGACACATGCAAAAACCACGCCCAAGTGACAATTCAGGAGTAATGATTTACGTAACCAAGTAATATGAATTCACTACCTGCCTACGGTACCGCGGTAGCGTCAGTAAATTTTAAGTGCTGTCGAAATTCGGGAATACAAATTTTGCACTGTCGACTCGTTTACTGATGCCTTTTTTGAGGTTTTTGGTCTGTTGAATTATCTCATTCAGTATTTCTTCGGAGAAAGTATGAAAACCCTTTCACCTGCTACTTTACTGTACCTTATCTATCTGTCAAAATTGCAATAATGAATGAGCAGTGAGTAGTTAATATTTCATAAAACCGAAAGTATATAGTTACTTTCAACCAAAAATAGCAGTATGCCATATTAGTTTGAAATACACAATAGTAATCACAAATGTACTTAGCTCAGACACCAGATCCAGCTTCTACGCAGTAGCAATAACATGGCGAGTGAGCCAACGAAATTGCAATCTGCTTTGTAATGTGTACAGCGTAGTTATTCATGCAGCTAAACAGCAATAACACAATGTTAAGTTACGAATTACACGCATTACACTCATTAAATGAATTAGGAACTGAAACAAACTCAGATAGAAAAAGTTTGTCTCAGAAAATCTAACAGTGATCCCAAACATTCCTTTTTTATCGAAATTGGTAGAGTTGAGTTTTATTTCAGCTGATTTCATTGGGCGGCTTAACTTTTTTATCTTGAAGCCCGGTGATATTTCTGATAAAATTAGTACTGAAGATGGTTCACTTATTCTTGAAAACTGTAAACTTTCACTCACTGACACACAGTCCGTCACTTATATATGTTCATTTTTTGCTACTAATTCTGGTCCATCTGTTATTGGTATTGACTGCAACAGGATTTTGAAGCTGCCTATTGCGTTGTCCGTTGAATCCTCTGGGTCTCTTTCGAATTCTAATTCAGTCAATGAATAAGTACCTGTAATTGAACCGGCGCAGAGAGTGTGAAGAAAAAGCAATGTCATCATTACAACAACTTGGACTGCCATTTAAACTGTGGTAGGTAGATTGAGTGTAATTCGTAACTTAACACTGTGTTATTGTTGAGTTAGCTGCATGAATGACTATGCTGTACACATTACAAAGCAGATTGCAATTTTGTTGGCTCACTCGCCATGTTATTGC
Source organism: Paragonimus kellicotti (assembly GCA_014220965.1). Classification (NCBI taxonomy): domain Eukaryota; kingdom Metazoa; phylum Platyhelminthes; class Trematoda; order Plagiorchiida; family Troglotrematidae; genus Paragonimus; species Paragonimus kellicotti. The sequence goes on along the minus strand of LOND01001299.1, from coordinate 92,870 downwards.
TACTGCGTAGAAGCTGGATCTGTGTATGAGCTAAAGTACATTTGCGATTACTATTGTGTATTTCAAACTGCCACATATTTCCTAAATCAGAAAACTGTTTTAATAAAACAAACAACGACACACTTTTTCTGGATTATTACTGTAAACCCCAAACAAGAAATAACTGCGGCAGGATTTGAATTTGCATGACGATCAACCAGCAACTATATACCATTCTCGTATCCCTTATACACATTGCACTGGCCGAGCGCTGAACTCAGCTGGTCTTAAAACTGTGGCTCCCAAGGGTCTTATGACCATGCCGTTGTTTCGGAGATTGTCTTTCCTCTATTCACCGCCAAATAATCTCTAAAAACTCAAGTGTACAAACCGACGTTTTTTGTTCGAACACGCGGGAAAACAAAACCGAACCTCTGGGAGGGCTACATTCCTCAACCGGTTAGATAAACAACCATGCTGAACTAGACAAGCACTATCAGCCAGTGCGAGAATAGTATCTGGGAGGACGCAAATGCAGTCTTAACCAAACATCAATGAACAAATGAATTTACGACCATAAACAGATAGACACGATTGTCAGACAGGAACCATAAACAACCGATGTTCGAAAGCAGATGTTGTTGATCTTGCCAATGCCCAAGGATAGTAGTAATTGGCCACTCAAATATTAGGTCAGTAGGTCAAATGACCGATGACGAAGTGTATCCTAACTGATCTTAGGTGGAAGAGCCACCGGTGGAAAGAGGTAATCAATCGGGTTCTGAGCGAAAGGCTACCCATACCATTGTATGTAGTGGCAAACACCCACTGGCCCTCATCAACCACACTATTCAGCACTATACATTCAACTTCACGCCAACTGAAGGAGCTACGACTTTTGATGATGTGTTTTCAACTTACCTGCCGACCTCAACGAACAACCGAACACTGAAGCCATCACCTCAAGCTAACAACCGCACCAGAATTTTTGATAATAACAAAATCGTCTTGGAAGTCTTTCTTGGTTCTACCCGCACATTGGCATGGTTACATGTCTGCAGAAATGACGTGTTCACTTAAAACAGAGATGAGGGAGTAAAAACATCTGGCCAGACTCCTGGACGCTTAGGGGAACTTTTCACAAGGACAGCTATGTTAAAATCAGAACATTTTTATGATTATGATCATTGAAGACTTGGGTGCGGGACTTTAATGTATGAAACAGGTTTGTATTAGTTTAAGAGGACGACTTCGCTCCGTATATAGACGCATCACTGGAGTGTTGGCACTTCAAACGTCATGCGCGGTTTCGCCTGCAGGAAAGGAAACTCTCATCTTTTTGAAGATGAGACAAAACGAACTGGAAATCACTGAGGACAGGCAAATCAACACTGCCGAATGATACCCATTTGGTATACCATTACTGACAATGACAGCAAGATAGTCCTCAACGAACTAGCGATGTGTCAGAGAAAAGGGTTGTCCCAGGTGACTGGAAGTCGTTCACAGTGTTTCCTCTACACTGGAAAGGGAGCTGTGTCAAAGTGGTTAACCAACACCTTATTATCTTGGATAATCTGACTCGTAGCTTGTCGAGACAGTTGAGAAGTCATGTCTGAGACCAGTTGGTCAAAAACAACTTGTTGAATTCGGGTGAACGATGGTTCCTAAAGGAGAAATCATGCCTATCAAGCGTTCCACAAATCTGCATTTATGCAGCCGTATGAAAAGTATTTGCGTGGGAAGAGGAGATTCTTGTGGGCAGAACTGTGCGGGTAGATGTGTGGATGGACGCGTGTCTAATTGGTTATCTATTAACTGGAGTGAGTAGTCACACTGTGTTAGGTCCTTTCCACTACCTCACTTAAATTGATGACCCCGCAGTCAGATACGATCGGGGTGTTTAATGTTTGCAGGTTACGTATAGTTAATAAGCCCACCAGCGGCGGAGATTAACCTTCTAGGTAACTAACCCGGACAGTTGCGCTAATGGAACTGCCCTATAACTGTAATGAAACCCCGACTTCTATACACTGCTGGAATGGAGGCATTTGGTGACTTAAAACTATTCAGGAAAAACTTGCAAAGGGTTAGTGTGGTAAAAGTGTACGTCTGTCTGTTATGCACTCTTTTCTTCCATCGGTAAAGTGTACTGCATTGCCAAACAGGTCGAGAAAGCAACATTCATATTTAAATGAGTGGATGCAAGTAAGAAAGGGGACGTACAGATCCAAATTCACAGTATATCGGTGTAACACCATTTAGGCTGTTTCGCACAAGCATGGGCGTTACACTACTAAAAGTGCGTAGCGTTGCTGGAAAACAGAGAGGCTGGCAGCTCGGTAGGTGCAGAAGATCTGAGGTGTGTCATGTGAGGATAAGTAAACATGACGCCATAACGATGCATAACGTTGAGGCATGTCCATGACATAAAAAGTGATACCAGTTGAATTTAAAGTGTTTACGAATTCAGCCTACCAGACCTAAATACATTGCATGGAGAGAAAGCCACAGGGGTTTTCATGTAGGATCAACTAAATTCTATTGTTAGCAATGGGAGTAACGTTCAAGTTTCAAAAGCCTCAGGTTGAAACAGTGGAAAGTAAAGCAGGCAAAGATGTATTAAACATACTTGAATGGGCCCAAACAGTAGGCACGGCATTTTGACTGAGGTGAATTGCATCCATTGCTCCGAACCGCTTCCACTAGAATTTTGTTGATACACGCATTCCAAATCAAAGCCTATACTCCGGTATCGTTCTTGTTAGAACTAGTCAGTAGGGTCTGTCTTCTATCTAAGTAGTAGCCAGACTCTGAGTAGCAAGACTGCGGGACAAACAACCTCACAATAGTGCTGTCTACCTAATATTTAACATACCCAATCAAGTTTTTAGATGCTTAATCACAGTCGTTTGAGAATATTATTCCAGTGAGCAGATAGATTCGGGAGGAAACATATTACACCCAGCGGTGGTTGTAATCGATTTTCTATCAAGTAGTAAACACGAATTCATTTCCAACTGTTGGATACCGCAGTAAGTGAGCTTACAGTTCTGAATTAACTGAAGCTAACTAATTTTATGCAAAATATCAGTGGACCACTGTTGATCCGCATCGAATTCCCGTCACTTTCGATTAAATCGTTCGTATTGTCATCAAAATTTGGACAGCTTGTTTCAAACGTTAGCATTAGACTGGAATTCCGCTCTTTTGAAGTATGTCAAGAACGAGCACTTGTGGTGAACTTCAAGGTTAGCGAAATTCCAGTGATGTACTTGTTTCAAATGTGGCTGACGGAAAGTCTGTGAGAAGCTGAAGACATCGATTCGCTTTGAGTGACGTTCAACCTGCACAATCACAGTTGAAAGCTTCCTAGTGCGAGTTCTATGGACTGATGTTAGAAATTACAGCTGTTCATTACTTCACTTTAGCGGTTGCGCTCATCAACTATCTGTAGCTTACCTCTAAAGAACAGTAGCGGATAGTAAACCAAACTGTTGTTAGTAACGTTGTGAATAACTGTTAACCATTTGTAACCGACAGAATCACCCGTAGCATTATTCTAATCTGTGAAATTATGTAAAATTTTATGAAATGTCATAATCAAAGGAATTGGGTTTTCGAGAAATTCATCAGAAAGTGACGCTATTGTTTAAAGCCCGATAATACAAACCGATTACAACGCGAAATAGCTAAAATACCATTGAACAACAGACTAGAATGTGTTTTTCTCTTCATTTGGCAAGTCAGTTTACCTTGTTTTCAATATAACCCTGTAAAATGCAGCAAGAAAAAAGCAAAATAACAGCAGCTGTCCTGAACAGGTGCTTTATCCTTCTCGTTGTGTGTTACTGTGCAAGTATTTGTGAACGGGAGCAATAAGCTTCTGACGACGAATATTGGTGTGCTGGACATTTTATGTAAATCAAATTTCCTTAAATGGCGTAGAATTTCCGGTGTAATCATGAAAAATACTGTATAGCGAACAAGCTCGTTTTCAGTGATTCATCATCAGGCTAAATACATCACATTTATATCACAAATTTTACAGGGGAATCATTAAAGGGGTAAACGGGGAACGGGTGGTTAATGAGGTCAGTCAATTCAATGTCACACTGCAATCAAGTACCCACTTGAACAATGGTTCTTGACAGGCTAACAGGGTGTGGGGTTGGCCATGGCAGATCCAAAGCCTGAACAAAACGTTTCTGGCGCACAGGGGTGGGTTATACAGGCGAATTCCAATAGCTTCTGCTGTGGACAGAATCCTAGCCTCACCATCCTCGACTGGGTGGTCTTAACCCGGTAGATTAGGCGAACTGCATCATTTAGGTTGACGGAATGTCCAGTTATCTTGTCATCCGGTAATCTGCTTCATATGACTGTGATCAATAAGGAAGAAATTGTTACTGGACAACATACTGTTGTGGTCAATCTTGTAAGCACAGGTGGAAAATTTCATTTCACCGTTGAGTAAAAGCCGTTAAGTTTTCTGCGTGATTTTAATCACGATGATAGTTTTGATTTTCTCATAACCATCAACACACTGGGCTGTATTTTTATCACATTGTCATTACTTCATTGTGGAAAATGTTGCTGTTTGATTAGTTCGTAGTTGAGTAGATGTGGCAAACAATCCGCCTTGTCACCTAATGGTAACTATAGCATTACCCACCGGATTTTCAAGGCATGAATAAGAGTTCCCCAATTATTCTCAGTAAGTTACGACGTGTAAAATGTTTCGTGGAAATCTACGCGTTAAGTAGGGTTGAGCTAAGATTCTAGATTTTCAGAATGGAACTGATTTTCTTAGAAAAAGTAACGATGGCCATAAAACTTTCCATTTTCTTACAACTAGTAGCGATTTCACTTCTATTCATTTACACGACAGTATACAGAAAAGAAGGCTCAACCACTCTGAACTGCCTTCAGGCGAACTGGTTCCCAATTGTTCATCTTACCCATACTGTTAACAGTTTCACGTGTTTTGCTTACTTCCCGGTAGCATAATACCAACATGTTTTACTAAGTCAGCTAACAGCCGTTTGAGTCGTTTGCCGAAAACTTGATTAAGCCACTTCGTGTGAAGATTTTGCGATTAACAGTTTTCGAATTTTCGTAACATCTATAGTGAACACCACTTTTACTTATACACCAAAAACGGCTTCAAACTATTAATTTTGTTCCGCATTTTATGAGTTGTTATACGTGGGTAAATAAAGACTTAAAAATAACATGAACCATTAGTTAGTTACTCAGTCCAGTTTTGAGTGATCGACAATAGAACTAAAATAGTTAGAAGCCAACTGGAATACGCTTTTGTGTATAGAGAATAGCTTCTCCATTTCAAACACTGCCCAGATTCCGGAACGTTTCATCGTACTCTGTTGCTGACGTTGTCCTGAAACGCGAATTCAGCGGAGTAGTACAACCTTGATGCCACCAGTTAAATTAGCTGAATTTCTGCCAATCACATTTCAGAATATCAGGAAAAGAGAAATTCGGGAGTTCACTTATGTTCTGTAGTGTTAAACTCCCATTAAAACAGCAGTTACTCGGAATTCTCCGTCGATGCCGGCAATAGACATAGCGTATAACGTAATTGCTGGTGTAGTGGACAGCGTCGGTATTATATCGAACATAATAGTGCTTTGTTTTCTCCATCGGCATGGAATTGGATCCAGACTGACAACATTGTTGATGAAAAATCAATTCGTCTTCGACGGCCTCACATCAACAGTTGCGCTTATCTCGTTGGTACACAATGAAGATGAATTAGGTTCGATTCCCGCTATCGCCCGAATATTATGCTACGTATGGACAAGCCGATCACTGTTTTGGTTCCTGGTCATGCTGAGTTCAACGAATCTGATTTGTATCGCTGTAGATCGTTTGAGAGCCATTACATTTTCAGCCTCATACAGACAATACGAACAGGCAAGCATCATATCTTACTACGTATTTATATTTCTTTATTCTCTCCTGAACGCACTTCCCTCCGCTTTCACGGTTGGGTATGAAAACGAACATTGCTGGTATACATATGAACGTGCATCACAAACATTTGACTATCCCAGCCGATTTTGGTCAACGTACTTTTGGCTGATTGGAGGCTATATTGTGCCTAGTGTGGCTATGACAATTTGCCATGTGAAAGTAGTATTGTGTTTAAGAAAAGTGACTCTATATGCAAACGACATTGTAAGCAACTCTCTAAAAACAAACAGGATAATTCTTATTCCCGCAATCGTCATGTGGACAGCATTCATGGTTACCCATGTGTACCGTGTAATCTACTTAATTCTGTGCACACACCTGGTGATAAAATTTAACTGGAACTCGTTAGAACGTCGTATCTCAATATTTTTGACTGTAATTAACAGTTCTATCAATCCGTTAATTATGGTTGCTTCTAGTCCACCGTTTCGACGTAGAATGTGGAATTTTTTGACGAATCGTACAGTAAGTAAGGCTGACATGGATGAAAAATCTACCGCAAACATAGTTAATTAGAAACTTCATCTGCCTACACACACGGACTGTTTACTCATCTCTATTAGCTGTTAGTTCACGATTGTTTTTTTTTCATAGGTGACGATTTTTAATTACTGCAAGTGCAAAATATGAACAAATTCTATTCATTTCACAAGACATTGTGTACTGGTAGTTTATTTAGATACAGGCAACATAATCAGTATCAGGTCGACTTTTTATTCGAAGTTCATCGCATCTTTGTGCGATAAACGACTGGTTGGGAGGCAGTTTTGACAAAATACAGACAATATTCAATGTTACCACTTAGTAGTGATATCTTAATACCAATTCACAGTGATAGGCTAACGTAAGAATGTATAACATTTCACGCCAACTTCAAAATTTAGCCTTTAGCCCACAACATTAAAGACTTACATTGCGGAAGCAAAGAAGCAATGCGGTTAAACAAATTTTACAAATAGTGAGATGTAAGGGCGGAGTCATTTTGTGGTAATATAGTACAAAATGCAAGACCGTGCTGCGTTTCGTGACAAACAAACAAGTGCAGGAGCAAGCGAGCAGATGTTGCTTAAGTTCTACAACCGTAAATGAAGCTAGCCCAAACAGTCGTTCTATTGGTCAAAAAGCGTCTTCTTTTTTTGAGCGGCCACTTAGCTGTGACAACTGAGTTGCATACTCCCTGGCAAGTAACGCCATAATGGTAAAAATGGGGGTCTAAACACTTATTTTCTTGAGCAACTTGGTCAAAATGAACTAAGGAGAGTTCGGGATATGACGCTTTCTTGACGTTAGCGACCGAACTCTGTGCTGTACCCATGACTTTCTAGTAATCCAATAGTTTGAATATACAGGTTGTTGATAACAGATTTTCACAAGTCAAACTCTGAAGTTTTCATGTTAAAGAGTAAAGCATTAAGTTTTATTTTGTAGCGTAAACCATCTGTCTTAGGGCAAACGCAGTTCCAGAGAATAGAATGAGACCCACAGTAAGTAAAACGGCTAATAGTTTGATTTTTGTTGGTGGTGAAAATGTTACCATCCGACTTACTCTCTTCAGTCACGAAAGTAAAACATTAGAACCTATAGGAACATGCGGATAACAACAACGATAGAAACTATCAACGATTGAGTTTTGCATGAAACAAGAACTGCCATCAGTCTCAGGACATACAAATTACGAGTCAGCAAGTTATGCAACCATAGCCTCAGAGAAGCCCAGCCCTTGTGGGTTCCGATTACGCGATGATACGTGAAACGAGTTGGTGGAGTCAACAGCTTGACTCGTTTACAGGATGTGCTTTGCAATGGATGAAGTGAGCTGTCGGTTCACTCGTTTTGTTGCAGTTTTCTGTTAAGTCATTGAGAACTCCAAGCGTATGTTCAACCATTCTTTGTCGTAGGCACCGATCTGTTCTGCCGATATAGACGTCACCGCAACTGCAAGTGAACTGATAGATTACATGTGAGACAGAACATTTCGGTAGGTCACGATTATGAATAAGCTGAGCGATATTCCTAGTTGGCAGTAGCAAACGCAAGTCAGTCGCAGAGTATGGACGATTTAAGTGACGCAGAGCAGACGGAAATCCTAAACTGATTGCTTTCTCCAAGGCACTGTTAATCAGTACTCGCCGTCCGACTATGTTTGTACGTAAACTACTGACTCATGTGGTTTACCTGCCTGTGAACTAATGACGGCCCTTGTTTCATGCAAACCCAAAACCGTTGACCGTTGCTTTTGTTGTGCCCTTCCGTATGTTCTGTAGTTTGTGATGTTTTACCTTCGTGAATGAAGAGAGTAAACGGAATGTTGACATCTCGTGATATATGCATTTTATCGTTATCGGTGAAGATGTATCAAGGAACTCAGTGTTTTAAATTTTGAAAACATTATTGTTTGCAAGAAACACTAGCCAGAACTGAAACCAGCAGAACTAACAGTTACCATATGCCAGTGGATAACCTTTGTCGTCTAACTGTAACTTTCGAGATGTCTATAAGCTTTGCATGGTTTTGCCATATTATGGAAATGCGGTGTTTGGCTTAAAGAATAGCACAACGAAACTTAAATGCGTACGATTTAACAAAGATTTAAACCTCATGAAACCCTGAATATTTGCTGACACCAATTAGGCGGTAGCTACCGCAGCATTCACGGTGTTGTCACGTGACCGGAAGCCGAAGCTACAACGGTCCATCAGACACAGTTGAAAACCTAGCAGTCCATTTGGAGTCCAAAAGCATCGTTGAGGAACGACATCAATTTTGACTGATATGGACTTTCACATTTAGAGGTCTTGAATTTAACTTGTTTAGTAACTAGCATGCCTGCAACGTGTACTATGAGGCTAACACTTGCGTCATTCGTTCCATTGCGTGAAACATTTTGTCCCAGTTAAAGTGGTGTTTCACAGGACAGTGGCGGTAACATTTTGCGCATACTTCAGAGTCACTGACCAATCCACCGACTAGCTTATTAGGTTGGGCCGTTTATTCTACTGCGATTTGACGCCCCAAACTTACGCTAATGAGAAGAGCTACATTTTAGTTTACATGGTCTACGGAACCGCATGACAACAAAGCTGGTAGGCAAGATTAACGTCCAAGAAAAATGTTTTTGCCTGTTTGCCAGTACATTCAACAGGACTTTCACATTCACGTTTCCGAAGGGCCAGCGGAAGAAGTGTTCCAAAATACGATTCTAACTAAACATCACGTAAATGTGGCAGTGAGAATCGATACACGTAGTGATCAAGTAAGTCTCATTATTGGGGCCAGTCAACTATAAACCTTACACTATATAAGATCAACAGAGGACTGTCTATACAGTGAAATTCTATTCATGTCATTCAGAGTTTTACACTAGGTACGCGCTAAATAGTTTGCCGTAATAATAAGCAATACATCGTAACGGTGAAATATGTAGGTGGGCATATCCACATTGAATAAAGTTGCTTCACTTCACTTCAGATAATGTGTAACTGGCTGTTTTGGTGTTTGTATCTTGACAACCGTCGTGATATAATTTAGGTGAGTGGTTTCATGATTAATATTAGAAAACAGCGTACACGGCAAATCATCTTTTACTTCTGAAGGGAGCTGACGTTAATTTGCAGTGAAGGGTTACTTGACGTTCTCAGGGTTAGAGGAATCATACGGTCAAAATAAACATACCGAGTTCTTCACGAATCAATAATAAAGCTATATGTACTTTGTTAGCGGGCATTCGGGTATGATGGCTTACATCTCTCAACCCGACCACAATAGCCTGCTCTTCAAGGCCGCAGCTCCAAACGGTATCCGGCGTGCAATCCTAGGGCATGGAGGTTACGTCTTTACCTCTTGGCAAGCGTGTCATTTTGATATTCTGCAAATCTGGAAACATTCTACCACTTGAGGGTGGTACACGAAGGCCAGAAAAGCATAATAATGCGGGTTTGTAAATTGTAATGCGTAGTTATCTTTTGCAGATTGACTTTCAAAAGGTACGGAAAATAAGGACTACAAAAGTAAACCTAATCGGGCGAATGCATACAATTCCGTTTATTTAGCATCTTCACCCGAATAGGAAAGTGCCACAATGTCACGATAAATATCACTGTACTGTTCTGGATTTCATTTTATTGGATGAATAATAAAAGCTGTTTACTTAGTAGTTACTAACTGATCGCGTAGTGTATATTCAAGTAAATTTAAGGCACTTTATTCTTTACGCTTAACAATAGTAAATGTGCTACCCGATAACCTACCACACCGCTTGATAAGTAGAGTCACATACATATTACTACACAAAAGAAGGCAATCAAAAGCGCGAGATGCACTTGTATATAATAAAAACGGAGAATGGGGATGTAATGTCTGAGCAATGTAGGCTGCAATTCTCTGTCTACAAGAGCCCCTGGAGTATTATGATATTACGGAATCGCGTTGGTACTGTCATCATTTTTATTCTGCAAACGGATCGCTGGGGATTGAGCAGAGTCAGCCCATCAGCTTTTAATGTCACTGATTAGGAGTGTACAAGAAAATCAAAATCACTTAGCGCAACCACCACTCTTCCTCACTAGTTGCGCCGCAATAACTTCCATTCTTTCATTAAGAGGAAGATTTACAATGCGTTTTGGTTCTCACTTGTGCTTTACGTATGAGAGCGCAGACCCATCCATACACAAGATATGATGACATCCTCGGTATTTGACAGGATGTTACCTTCCTCACTCAGCGTGTATAAAAATAGATTGACTGTACGAGCAATGTGACAGTCTGCTGGCGCGTATCTGAGAAATATGGGAATTCACGAATAATTGCCAAGCTAGGGACAACGCAAAGCTTTTGCTTTTTAGATCAGGTGTTATACTGACGGAGCACCTGCCACACCGGGCAGTGTTTCGCGTACTTCCCAATGACCAAATGAAACCGCAAGGTGACCTACCGATGACACGGACACGAGTCATGGAAACCTTGACGGTCCCGCTAAGCAAATTTGGTAGGTGCCGCCTGTCTGTTCCGGAGCATGTAACTATCCATACGGCTGGTTGGAAAAGTTTCCTGAAATCATGGTGTGCTGCAGTCCACAATGAGGCTCTAGTCACAAGTTTTTTGACAATTCCGTGTATAGCTCCGAAGATTGCACTCCACTTTAACTCTTTTATTTCTCATGTGTGTTCTCCCCCATCTAACAAACGCCCTTTTATATATCTGTACTAACTAGTTAATTCACCATGTCACGCACCATTGTCAAGAACAGGATCTCAAGTCAGAACCTAAAGCTTGCGGCTTGAATAGAACAGTGATGGAATTACTAATACACCAAAGTTATCAGTCAGAACAACGTAAGTTCACTTCAGGAATCAGCCTTGTCTCGGAATCGTGGATGAAAAAAACAAACCTTACTAGCGAGTTCTGGGAACAAAGACCCATAAAGAGTTCGTCTTCGAAAAATATAACTGATTATGAAGTAATAACATTGATTATCAACCACATTTATCAATACCATGAAACGATTAATAAGCAACAACCACATTTAGACTATAGTGCGCTGAAAAAGAAAATGAATAGATGGAACGTAAAGCAATTTGCATTGTTACTAGCATATCCTACACTAGGCAAACGGTTAGGCTTCGCAACAAGACATTCTAATAACGTGGCCATTTAAAACCAAACGTCAGACTGTCAGATTTTACTAGCTTTAACCAGAAGTGATTGAACGTCACCCGATTGTGATTTAATTTAATAACACTTTCGATACATCATTTGTCAAAGTGCAACTTCAACAAAGAATGCAGACTACCCTTGAATAACGGTTGCTTAATCGATGTATTGTCTTGATAATAAAGTACTGTATACGTAGGTAGGTGCATGCGCTAGGTTTTGCTGAACAAAATGTCTTCGTGATATTCGCGTAAGTGATGCGTACACGCGGAATCAATTTTTCTTTTCACAATATCAACTTTCCCGAATCGCTAAATGTTTGTGATATCGAAATCTATTTGTTCTTCGTCTACTGGCTTAACCACTTATCCGTCACATGGTGGTCAACAACAGATTAGGTTACTTATCATATCCCAAATGAACATCAACCGTTTGATTCTGACAAAGTCTGAAGGCAGACCACCATTTTACTGTTTCCTTCTACTCTGTAGTTTCTGCAAGTATGAGTGGCGCACATATCCAAGGTTATTTCACAATCGAGCATATCGCTGACTTCCACCTCAACTGTACACAAAATTCCCATATGTTTTGTAATCTGCATACTGTTTTATTTATTACCAAATAGCTCATCCAACGGTTAACAGTAAAACAAGTACATTATTCAACCAGACCAATCCTCGAGCTATACAAAATGTGCTGACAGGCGAGACTTTTCGAACTCAAACGTCTAGAAAGGTCTAGATTCAACCGATTCCGACTTAGTATTTATGCCAGAAAACCTGTGCGTGTATGGCGTTGTATGTGTTCGCATAATCGAGTCGCATAGCCAGTTCACAATCTGGTTTGTAGACCCTTGCTTTCTTTCAATCTTGTTTTACTACGGTCAGTGACATTCAGCCTATTTCAATAAAACGTTTTGAACTCACATATTAGTCCTGGCACATTGACAACAATTAATTGTCCCGGTAACATTCCACTAAATATTTTTAAGCTTTGTAGAATATGTAGTGACATGTTCTGCTCATGAGCTGGTAAGCTGTATTCTTCATTGGGGAGGAGCCTAATCAACAGTGTGCATCGCCCATCTCAACCCAAACGTAAGGCCCATGGAGACGTAATGCATGGAACCAGCATGAACTTGGTGTGTTCAATCAAACTGCTACTTGGATACGGTTGTAAGTATAATTCGTCTCTAAAGTGTTCGTGATCACCTAATATACTTCTTATCAGCACCCATGTAACGTCTGCAGATTCTACCGAACAGGATGAGTTGTGTCAAGAAACACTGAAAGCCGTCTACATAGAATTATGCATATAGAATGTAGTTACGTGAAAATCAGAACAAGATTACTTGAATAAATTCAGAACTGTGACAGCATTATATGGGATGTACCGACAAACACTGAACAGTCTACCCTTTCCACCTTGGTCAATCAACAGCATATTATGATTAATTTACTTACCATTCCAATGAAACACTTCCGGGAAAGCATTCTTAATCCACGGCTGATGATCAGAAAGCAAACCGCTACCGTTTTTCAAGACACTGCACCAGCTTGCGCAAGATTCACATAGTGCATTTTTGTTGGTTTTAGGCACTGGTTGGTTATCTGAAGACGACATTCGAACAGAGTGTGAAACGGTAAATACCATTAACCTATGTCTAATATGTCTGACGACTTGAATGAGGACTGCCTGTAGTCTAGTAGAATCTTCGTAAGATAGAACAGAAGTGTAATCGGGGTTTGAAAATGTGTTGACAATCTTTTCGTATAAATCACAGGCCAAATTTGTAAAATCGATGCCGGGGCTTTTGGATTGTGTTGTTGTTTACGAAGGACGGAACACTGAATTTTTTTTCTCAACACATCATAACATTGTCATCCCTGAAGTACCCATGACGACAAAACATCAGTGGGACGACGGAGGGAAATAGTGGATGTTAAGCTTGTATTTCAAATTGATGTTCTCATAAGTATCTGCTTCCACATGTTATGGATGAATAAAACACCGTACTCTGCCAATTCAGCGCAAATCTTTACGGACTTTTGTCTGAAATCCATGTAACATATCTGGGAGATAGTTGACTATTCATTCTGTAGAGTACTTCACACATCCGTTTCGTTCAGCTTGGAACCCACCTGTAGTATGTTGCGATTACACGAGAATTGATGTCAAAATACTCCTCCCTAAGGAAAGGAGTATTTCTATTTCTATGCACTATTGGTTAAGTCAGGATAAAACCATTATTAAATACAAGCTCAACATTAAACCGTTGCTGTCCCCAACCTTAGTCGAACAAGGAATGAGAACCGCTGTGAATTAACAACAGTATCCAGACAGATATTGTGTGACCTGTGAACGCGTTGTTTTGTTCTGGAACGAAGTTTGGGCATATTGCTTAGTGAACTACCGAGCAAAATTTGCTTTTTATACAATGACAAAAAAGAACAAACGTTTTAAGGAAAAGAATTCGCGTCAGTTGACCTGCATGCCATTGTAGCAAGATCAGCATAGTTGCTCCTTCAAGTAACCGTTCAAGCAAATCAAAACCAAACAGACTCAACTAAAAATGTTGATCTCGTGAGGCTAAAAGATGATTATCACTTTGTTACATATACAGAAAAAATTGTGGCCGTTTTGTTTAAAAAAAAGCCGCAGAAAATTTTGGATTTCTGTTTGAAACATCCGATTATCTACCTCACAGTCATGCATGGTAGTCTATTTTTAGGCGATACGTTTGGCAAGTAAATTTTTAATGTGAGAGTTGACGTGCCGTGCAATCCAGCAAATTTAGTGTCGTGAAAATTTGGGAGGTCTAACGCGTATTGTGTTGACAAGCTGGCTTCAATTGCTTGCTGGTGAAACCGATCTGCATTAACTAATTCAAGGGTTGAGTACCACACAATACGACAAATAATCCGAACGTAAGAATTGACTGTTGATACAGAAGAAAAATGTTCATGACTGCTTGTAATACCGTCCTTCAGTTAGGTCATTCTGTCCGCTCTAATAACTCAAAATTCTTCGGAAGTGCGCCTTCTGCCTGAATATAATCTTCTGCTGACAGAAGAATCCTTGATCATAGATTTGTACAGACGTGCGTGCAGGATCATACTCATAATGTAACAAGTCAGTTGGAGTTAATTAAAATGGCATGCTAATAAAGCTGTTAAAAAATAATCTCAGGAGAAATCGTTAAGGTTGTTTTCGGGATATGATTCGACCAATGCGCATAAAGGAATTTTGATCGTATTTATTACCAGTCAATTTGAAATATCGCCATGTCCAACAGTATCAGCCAAAAAGCTGTCAGACAGATGTATTCTTTTGCCATCTCAAAAAAACTGATCATTCACAGACCATAAGTCTGACGGTAATCATAACCAATATGTCTTGATTTTTTAATCTTAGACTTATAGACTGGTGGATATACTCGTATGAGTTGAGATCAGTCTTGCAGATCTTGTTGAATCGTACGTATTACTTCGACCACATTTGTATATTTGACATTAGACTCACTCATGATAGAAATCGTTAGTGTTAGATGCGGGTATACCTATGCAATACTGAATTTGGCAATGTTAGATTCTCTTTAGAATGCAACGATATAAAAAATATGACGAGTTCGGACAAGAATAGTGCCCTATTTTCCGCGTCCGGCTTGTTGATCATGTGTATAATTCACGTTGGAAATTCAAAGCAACAGCTTCCATTCTCACCGAAAGAATGTGAACTTGCTGTATATTATCTTGTCATCTGCCACTATATAATACTGTTATGTAGTGTTTAATATGACTGAATTTGTGCTTACTTTGAAAACATATCGTTCGTAACTTCAAAGTTCGCTTTCATCCCGGCTGCATTTTGTTCCAATATAACAGTTTCCGCGTCATCCTTCGAGTAATATTTGTTAAATAACTCATTAAGGTTTTCCTTTTATGCCTCATTCTTTCTTTTCATATCCACGCATTTTGCCATGGAAACTGATCGCAATTGTCCTAATGATGCACGTTCGTAAGTCTTTATCCACACCTGAATTAAAAGATAAAGCTTTCTATAACAGTAAATCAGTAGCCCGCATTGTCCTCCACTGACGCCAGTGTCAAAATGGGATATGCCGGAAATTTTCCGATGTATAAGCACTCGATTGCCTACAGTATAGTTCGTCCTAATTGCACACGAACTGAAACTAGTTGGTTTAATTTGACAGGCAAACAGAACTGAAGTGTAAAGGACAGTTCGGATGTAATATTTGAATCGGAAAGCGCTGAGTAATATTTAACCGTTTCTAGATTACAATTCCCTAGCACCTGTTTGTATGCTTCAGGACAAAAAATTCCATAAAACTCTATGGAATGACCAATGTTAGATTACTTGGAACTTTCTACCTTGTCATATTCTCACAATTTCGCAGTTGCTGATGAAATTCCCAGTCGCCGTAGTTCGGATTCTGTCGTCATCGTTTGTCTTGTGGCTCAGTTTAACCTATCAATCGATGGTTCACTCACTTTTATATACAAAAGATCATTTGGTAGAAACCTGTACCCGGTTACCTCGACTAATCATCTCTAAGCAACCACTTGCTACCTACAAGAACGTTTCACCTGGCAGGCACGCACGCAGTTTTCACCAATTCATTACTTCCCCACCCTCATCCAATTATGTTTGTCCTTCTCCTTGAGTGTGACGTCGGTTGTCCTGTAAGACAGTCTGATTTTCCATACCATTCTTATGTATGTTAATCAGTTCAAAGATCGGATACAATGCATGTAAAGTTGGCTTCTCGTAAATATATCACGAGCACTATACTGAGAAGTTATGACAGACTTCACTATTCCGTAATTCTTTGCTGAACTCACAACAATTCGAAATCAAAAGATGTATTAGACTTACAATATTTTGCTCCTCTAAATTGCTGACAGTCTTCTGGGGAATTTAGCTGAACTGCAATAAAATGACGCGCATAAACTCCCAAATTCAAATAGAACTTCCTGGACTGTTTCTTTCCCTCTTAACACAGCTCATCGTTGGCGCGTATCCTTGCTACGGCCGAGATTCGAACACTACCCAAGTTCTCAGTAAGCCAGCTTGTTAACTAATAGTCCGTTTGTCTCACATCAGCACGATCAAATTATCACGTGCAAGCAGTTAGCCATATTCGTCTGTGAGCAATGCACACGTTTTCAGATGGGTTTTGGAAATACAACGGTAATCAAATAAGCGGTGTAACCCACGAGGTGCAGTTTTTCGACTGGGACTTATTGTAGATATTTTAGATGCTGGCTTGCTAATTACAATACGTTGTAAGTAGTGTCGGTAAAACCAAACATCTAAATAATATCAGAAGGATATGCAACAAAAGTGTAATGTAAATAACGAACAAATATAACAAGCAAGGGTTCGGACAAAATACAGAGATGTAATCCGTGAGTGTGTTAGTGGAGCGTTGGGTGGAATCCTATAGATGTCGACGTAGTGATCTACAGGATGGAAACACTGTTTGGTCCACGGAGCACTGTAGCTGTGTTTTGTTCACCGGCGCGCGAGAGACCCAGACGAGTTGTGTTCACATGTGTGGACGGTCTCGTTGTCTTGTCAGCTCCGATGAGGACACTGGGTTGAATCACGTGTCATAGGCTAATGTCCGAGATGAGGTTGGTTGTGTGTGTTGCTGTATTTGCGTACGTTGACAACAATTAATTGTCCCGGTAACATTCCACTAAATATTTTTAAGCTTTGTAGAATATGTAGTGACATGTTCTGCTCATGAGCTGGTAAGCTGTATTCTTCATTGGGGAGGAGCCTAATCAACAGTGTGCATCGCCCATCTCAACCCAAACGTAAGGCCCATGGAGACGTAATGCATGGAACCAGCATGAACTTGGTGTGTTCAATCAAACTGCTACTTGGATACGGTTGTAAGTATAATTCGTCTCTAAAGTGTTCGTGATCACCTAATATACTTCTTATCAGCACCCATGTAACGTCTGCAGATTCTACCGAACAGGATGAGTTGTGTCAAGAAACACTGAAAGCCGTCTACATAGAATTATGCATATAGAATGTAGTTACGTGAAAATCAGAACAAGATTACTTGAATAAATTCAGAACTGTGACAGCATTATATGGGATGTACCGACAAACACTGAACAGTCTACCCTTTCCACCTTGGTCAATCAACAGCATATTATGATTAATTTACTTACCATTCCAATGAAACACTTCCGGGAAAGCATTCTTAATCCACGGCTGATGATCAGAAAGCAAACCGCTACCGTTTTTTCAAGACACTGCACCAGCTTGCGCAAGATTCACATAGTGCATTTTTGTTGGTTTTAGGCACTGGTTGGTTATCTGAAGACGACATTCGAACAGAGTGTGAAACGGTAAATACCATTAACCTATGTCTAATATGTCTGACGACTTGAATGAGGACTGCCTGTAGTCTAGTAGAATCTTCGTAAGATAGAACAGAAGTGTAATCGGGGTTTGAAAATGTGTTGACAATCTTTTCGTATAAATCACAAGGGGCCAAATTTGTAAAATCGATGTCGGGGCTTTTGGATTGTGTTGTTGTTTACGAAGGACGGAACACTGAATTTTTATTCGCACCTTGGATTTTTTCTCAACACTCATAACATTGTCATCCCTGAAGTACCCATGACGACAAAACATCAGTGGGACGACGGAGGGAAATAGTGGATGTTAAGCTTGTATTTCAAATTGATGTTCTCATAAATATCTGCTTCCACATGTTATGGATGAATAAAACACCGTACTCTGCCAATTCAGCGCAAATCTTTACGGACTTTTGTCTGAAATCCATGTAACATATCTGGGAGATAGTTGACTATTCATTCTGTAGAGTACTTCACACATCCGTTTCGTTCAGCTTGGAACCCACCTGTAGTATGTTGCGATTACACGAGAATTGATGTCAAAATACTCCTCCCTAAGGAAAGGAGTATTTCTATTTCTATGCACTATTGGTTAAGTCAGGATAAAACCATTATTAAATACAAGCTCAACATTAAACCGTTGCTGTCCCCAACCTTAGTCGAACAAGGAATGAGAACCGCTGTGAATTAACAACAGTATCCAGACAGATATTGTGTGACCTGTGAACGCGTTGTTTTGTTCTGGAACGAAGTTTGGGCATATTGCTTAGTGAACTACCGAGCAAAATTTGCTTTTTATACAATGACAAAAAAGAACAAACG
>LOND01001299.1:54652-67216 GCA_014220965.1 Paragonimus kellicotti | reverse complement strand
TGAGTGTTCCCTAGAGGGCCCCGGATGTTTCACTAAGTTTTGTTATCGTTGTCTTATCAGTTTTGCACGGACAAAGAAACGTCTTTCAGTACGCTCCATTTTAGGTCACATATGAGTAATAAGTTGTGCATCTAATACCTGTTTTAGCTAATCATACGAACGAAGTTCCTCTTTCGATCTACTCAACACAGTTCGTCACTCTTATATGAGAGACCATCGGTACTGGTGGCATATTGCTGACGTGCGTTCAGTAGTGCACATCCCTGATTTTACCACCCGTGTGATAGGCCGTCGTGACATTTCAGTTTGAAACAGGTGGACTTTCCACTTTACCAATCGAGCACCGACATCATTTAACAAAATAACGATTGTACAAAGAAAGTACTGTCGATACTATGCTAGAGAAGACATGTCTACCTCTCGAACAATTTACCTCAGCTTGCGAAACGAGCACAAGTTAAACCTAGAGAGAACGTGTTAGTCAATGCGATGTCAGAACTAGGGATGCTGACTAGCATGAGGACAAGAGACAAAATATGCGTGCTCCGGAAGAGAACCATCTTACTTAAAGAAAGCTAACTAATGAAAGACAGTAGGAATTCCACATTATGACTGTGCGGATGTACTAGTGTGGTCATCACAGAGAGCGTGTGGTAATGTTAAAATTTTTCCACGAACTAGTTTAGCAGTCCACTGAAGCTGATGCCGTACACGAAACGCGGCGGTCACTTATGATCAGCGAAACTATACACAATGCAACACTAACTTCATGACATTCGAACGGAGATGCGTTTCACACAATAACATTCGGAAAATAGTGTTTCTTTCCGTCACCACTTGGCTCGATTACACGCATAGAGTAAAACCTTGAAAGAAGCGTTTACGATGCTCTCAGTGTTCGCCCTGCGAGTACCTATCGTGGCATTCATGCATGTAATGTTCTCGAGTAATACTGAACCCAGTGATGTAATCGAACATTGCCAGTACAGGGTTGTGGTTGCAAAAAGCGATTGAAATAAAGATTGAGCAGACACAACCAATGGATATATCTTCAAGATACATCATATATTGTCCCGAGTGTTCTCTTTAAATTTGGTACTGCTGTTCCATGCATCAGTTGCACTGCGTTTCGAGGGGTATTATGATGTGCATTTCGATTGCTGTATTTCGTGTGTTATCCGTAATGCGTCTGATTGCAACAAAAAAAGGACTAAACTTCCCAGTGGTGTAAGATTTGTATATATCGTCTTCTCTGTAAAACGAGTTACCCAACCTACGATGTAGCCACATGATATCTAACTCTAGTACTTCACCAACTACCGCTTGCACTTCTGTTTAAAGGAAACTGCCATCTACCAGTCTTTAAGTTTAGTGAAAGTAATGCTATGTGGACAAAATAAAGTGTGGTACATTTTATCTTATTGAGGAATCCAATGGGAACGCTAATAAACGTCATCACGAACGGATACAGTGAACTAAATGAAGTGAGCTTATCACTGTAGCATCGCGCTGTTTCCGTGAATTCAGTGTCCAAAAACTTTGGAAAGGGAACGCCCAGGTAGACAGAACTCGCGTGTGCAGAGTGATGCACTGTTTAATGACAAATTCGACTGCTTCTTGGAACAAGTACATTCCAAAAAAATACTTTATTAGTTAATTAACGCTCTTAATTAATTAAAATTCAGTTAATTGAAACTCGATTTTTTAACGACTGCCCGTCCAGTTTCCCCTTCGAAGTAGTTAGATGAAACAATTTTTGATGCCTTCAGTGGTGATTTAGATTTCCTCAAAGTTCTTGAGTAATTCAGAATGGAAACCCTTTGGACCCTTAACACAGAAGAAACGATAAACTTTTATTTAGGGAACAGGTAAACAGAACGAGCACGAAAGCGACTGACACGGTTTGGGAGCTGTGCAGTATTTTGGTCATGACGTTCCATCAGCTGTGATGAAAATCTCCTTTTCGTTGGCGTGCTCTTTGGTCTTTCTCAGTTTATGTAGTCTGCGAATCCCTTTTTTGTTCCTTTAACTTGTAGCGTTTTGTTAAGTCTTAGTTTTTATCGTTTGAATTAACATCCGTGTTTAAAGAATGATTGTCCAGTGTAATTTAATGTGTTTATTACGTAAAACATGCTGGTGAATAATGCATCGCGATACTTGTTTTGTATTGTGTTGTATTGTAGTTAGATATGGTTATTTGCCTGTAAGCTTTAGGTTGCAACACTACGTAACCCTTCATCCGGTTTTACGTTCCTGAAGTAGAACTGAAACTCCGTGATATGTTCGATTGTGAAATAACCTTGGATATGTGCGCCACTCATACTTGCAGAAACTACAGAGTAGAAGGAAACAGTAAAATGGTGGTCTGCCTTCCAGACTTTGTCAGAATCAAACGGTTGATGTTCATTTGGGATATGATAAGTAACCTAATCTGTTGTTGACCACCATGTGACGGATAAGTGGTTAAGCCAGTAGACGAAGAACAAATAGATTTCGATACCACAAACATTTCACGGTTCCGGAAAGTTGTCGTTTTTGTATACCTGTAAACTTAAATGTAATGGAAGGTATACACCATTAAAGATGGACTTCAAGTAAGTTGCAAGAAGTGTTGTAACTCTGATTATTTCCCATAAATCTTTTGTGACGAGCATTTCGCGTCAGTCTTAGAGAGGAATTTCAGTGAAAATCCGTTTTCAACGGTTTATTCTCAACTCGATAGAAGCACGTAACTTCAACACATATGAAACAATAGGTTAACAGTGAATTTCGACTAAGCAGGCTACCATAGTGATTTGTTACAATAACTCTGAACATCTGCAATCTGTTCACGCCAATAATGAAATGTCAGTATTAATCAATAACGTTTTAACCTATTCAACCACAAAAGTTTCCATTTTGGTCAGTAGATTCGGAAATGATGAGAATAATTTTCCTGGTGAACATGATTATAAATTTTGATAAAGCCTTTCTGTTTGCCTGTATTCTCCACCTGAGTCCCTTCAAAAAACTCCCGCATTGGGATTTGATTTCTTGTAAAAATGCAATATTACTGAGGAGGGCTGTTTTTTGGGATTACAAAAAATCGATTAGAGGTGGTGCACACCTCTTTGTTTGCTAGTTCACACAAACCTGGTATTTGCTGGCATGTGCATAAGCTATTCCATATGCGTGCTATCACAGGTGGCTAAAACCAATTATAACTTCAACTGTTTGATATGTGCTACCTACTGATCGCCTGTGAATTATCATCAACACATATAATAATTAGCATGGCCCTAACAGAGGACTGTGCAGAAGGTCATCTTTAGTTTATCGGATCGAATTAATAGGGAGCAATATTAACAGCCAACAAATGGATGTCACGAACCACACAATCATTGGTAAGAGCACTTCCTGTGTTCAGAAAGTCTTTTGGGATAGTCATAGAAGTTTTGTTGGTTCAACTCGTCTAAGGTCATATCTTTAGTCTGATTTCTTAACTACATTCAAATGGTGGGAAATCTAAGGTTACAGCTTACTTTGTCATTGTGGTAACGGGACCGAAGTTAAGATATTATTGCTGAACTAGATGGTACAATTTCCGAAACTGAGTCTCAATTCGTACGTTCACAGAACTTCAGGGCCAAAAACTTTGTATTTCCATAGAGTTCCGAAATTTAGTCTTTTCAATTCTCGGACCGCCACTGATCACCGTCATTGAAAACCCTTTCAGTACTGTCAACGCACCGAGTCAATTCACTTAAATTCTGGAGGACTAAAATAGAATGCGAAACGTCATTGAAATTCACAGGGCAGAACTCATGATTACAGGAACGGTGTGAATTGTTATAAGCATAAGGTTATCAACTCAGCTTGGCCGCACTATCACAGGACCAATTTAGATAAACAGCATTATCTCACAATAAACTGAAAAGCTAACCGAACGTTTTTCTGCGGTAAGGTAGTAAAACTTACCGGATGTGAAAGTGACATAATAAGCGTCGAAATTATGTTGAATTCAGTAAATAGGGGCTACTACCCGCACAAAAGCAGTTCACATTCGGTGTTTACCTTCGACAGCTGGGTGTCGTGCACCACTTTTGGATCCTGAAAGTCTTAGGACGTATGGATCTGTCATTAGTTTAACCAGTAACGTAGATGGTATCAATGACCCCATTCATTCAAGTTTAAAGGGGTTATCACCAAAATAATCAAAAAAATGGGCTGTAAGACTCCATGAAAGCAATCCACAACCAACAGTCAATAAAACCTGGTGTACATGCGTGCTAAATACATGTGGTCGGAGCAACAGAAAAACCTGGTTGTCATTATGACACTCCAATGGATCAATTAAAGTTCATGGGAAACAACTTGTATGAATAACAATAAGAGTCCCATCAAACCAGTGAAAAAATGTCCACAGTATCCGGTAAAAAGCTATGCTTTTCCTCACCAAGATTTTCCAATAGATCTTTCCTTTATCAGGTGACAGACGGGAAACTGTCACACTGAATTATCGTTTTAACTTTGTGCGAGGGCTAAGAGTGATAAGCATTAAAACCAATCAACGTGTGTAAATGCTTATTGCACACTATATATTGAGCATATGTTTCATCTGGTGTACCGATCCCCTCAATGGCCTTAGTCAGTTCATGTAGCTCTGGTCGATAATCTCGTGCTTATCAGATTAAGTTAGAAGTCGTGTTAATATAGTTTGTAACAGGGTCCAGAAGGTATATTAGCTGGGAGTAAGAATACAAAATTGGCCGGCAGCCGCGTCAAGTCAATGTTTGAGAGTTTAGATCGATGCGTAACGCAGGAAAAAGTGAATGGGACGGGATAAGAAAATTTACTAGAGGGTACGTAACAAACGCTAGTTGAGTCGGATGACTGGAACTCAATGGACCATCAGGGATTGAACGGCCATCAAGAAAACTTTTCATTTAGGTGAATTAGGTCTTGAATCTGGGGCTGCTGAATGAATTGCTAAGACGGCTTAACAAATTGATATCTGCACACCGAGAACAACGGCGGAACAAATACAGAAGTACTCAATGATCGAACTGAGAGTCGAATTAGTGATGTTATTAAAGCACCTGCAAATCCGTTTCGCATTTTATATTTCTAGGAGTCTTCAAAAGCAATCCGTTAAAGTAACGAAATCATTTTCATACTCTCCTTCCTGCTTGTCACTGGGCTGTTTATCACAATTCTGAATATGTTACATAGTCGGCTGTTTTGAAAGGCGATTCATTGGAGGTTCAAAAAGGATCAGCCGGATAACGAAGTGTTTAGTAAAAAAGTCGTTTTTTAGAAAGATGGCACAACTTGGATCCATTATGACGGAGTTACATGCTTCTCATCAAGAATATTTCCACTACACGTGTGCTGAAAGTTGGTAAGCTCTGCTCAATTAATTTAACGAGAGATCGTATGCCTACATAATTTGCCCTGACTTTTCCCGAAATTATAATTTTATCACTTCACCCTGTTACAGGATAACCTACAACAATGTTCTCAATGACAGTTTTCTCAGAAGGTAAGAGGAATATATGTTCGGCCGCATATTCAATGTCAGGACAGATGAGTAAATCTTAGACTTGTGACTTGATAAATGTGGGGTTCCACATGGGTCCACCAGTGATCACTGGCAGGTCTTGAAAGTTGTTTTACTGTCAAGATACAAATATCAGGGGAGTCAGACCATTAAACGACTCTTTTAGACGTTCTGAGTTGTTTTACTCGGTGGTCCATATCGGGCAACCTGCTGTTAATTTTGAACAAGTAGTACGGTATGAAGTCGTCGTCAGAATCGAAGTGATTTTCACCTAGATGGTACCAGGTCATCTGCTTCTTGATTCGATTTGGATTAGTGTACGATTGCCGTTATGTTCTGCGACTAGCTGACGAGCAGGGGAACAGATGCGCACAATACAACATTTCAGCCGAACATCGGAAAGTTGCATACGTCTGCAACCGGTAAAGGTAATTACTTTGCCGTTCTTAACCGGAGCAGAGGCGGATGCAGCCAACTTCAAATAAGCTTCACAATCAGTCCAGTGTCAAAACAACCATGCGAGCTCTGTTTAGTATACTGCAAGACTCGTGTGAATATGTCTGGAGGCAACGTTGCATTGAACCTGGGCTTGAAAACTGTTCATAATTGGTGATGACTATAATTCACAAATAATGTCATTCATGTTGTCCTTCACGAACTTACGTTACCGCCGGTTGCGACCCGATTACAACGGTCCGAAACAATTTATTTAACCACGTCTAGAATGTGTCGAAAACGTGAAAATGAATTACTGACTGACCCCATCAACCCTGGCTTTACATGCTTTAATAAGCTCAACAGCAAGTGCAAAGAATTTGGATAAAATGGGAGTAGTCTCCGAAATAAACTCTCAACGACTGTTTGAACATTTTTGTAGAATGCTGAGGGATTAACAGGGAATATGTCAGCAGAGAAGGAAAATATTTCAAATGGTAATCATCTCCATAAAGTCGCAAATTCATCCTAATCAAGAGTGTACAGAACGCCAGTTTTTACTGCGGAAAGTGTATCGGAAAATCAATGACATCTAATCACAATCAATTTATTTGAAACAGTTATATCCCTTCAGTAATTTGAACAAAACGGTTAGAAGACGAACACTGGTAGATGCTAGCATTTCGTATTGGCGCGGAAAATATTCCTATGCCCATCCCAACTGATTATCTGAAAACGTTACTTTTATTGTGTACGGAGAATGTTAGTTTTAATTTCCTAAACACACCGTACAGACAAATCGATGGAGTAGCGATGGGGAGTCCATTAGGCCCCCTTCTCGCTAACTTTTTCATGATCATGATAGAAGGGCAACTGAGTGATATCATCTCACAATTATCATACTATAGACGCTATGTCGATGATACGTTGGTCATTGCCAAAAGTCGAGAGCTATCTGAACAATTTGTCCTGCGGCTTAACAGCGTTCATCCCAACCTCAAGGTGACGTGTGAACCAGAGGCTGGTGACAGTCTGCCTTACTTGGACATACTCATCACACGAAGGGCTGACGGATCAATAAAGCGGGGCATTTACAGGAAACCAACATGGTCTGGTCAGTATATGCATTTCACTAGTTTCAACCCGGTGAAATATAAGCGGGGTGTAGTGAGAACATTGTTCACCAGAGCACGCCGCATTTGCACATCCGACTGTGTTGAGCAAGAGTTAGAAATGCTTAAGACGACTCTGGAGGGTAACGGGTACCCCAGAAGCTTTATTCAGCGTCACAGCGAATGGAGGCCCGAAAGCAGTATGAATGTTGATGTCCCAAAGAAATTAGTGTACATTGAGCTACCCTTCAAAGGGGATATCGCGACGATGCGGACAACCCAACGAATTGTCTCTTCGTTGAAACGTACTTACAACGCAGCCGAATTGAGGGTCCTTAATAAGACTCGCAGGTTACCTGTGCCTACAATCAAAGGAGATCAACCTATTGGCGCCAAATCACACTGTGTTTACCAATTTTCATGTAACTGCGGAGAAGTTACATAGGCAGAACCGATAGATCATTGACCTCAAGAATGAAGGAACATGTACCTAAGTGGGTTCACAAACAGGTCTCAAACCGGACATTGTAGTCACAGAGAATCGTAAGCCCCAGCTTCGTCGATCGGACGACACATCCTGTCAACTGGCCACAACGTGGACTTGACCTCAGCCTTCACCATCATAATGCGCCACCACAACCCACGGTTCCTAAAATTTGCTGAAGCCGTCGCGATAAACCGGTTCAAACCTGTGTTGTGTGTACAAAAACAATTATTTGTGAACCTGAGGTTGCCGTGGTCCTAAGTCGCTGTGAGTGTCATTCAGATCACACGATTGGACGTTTTTGTTATTGTTGGTTTCTTTGTTCCCCCACCCCAAGTACTGTAGACGTTAAATTGGAAGTTTCCCGTGTTATTGGTTATTTGGTACTGACGAGCCAATACGAAATGCTAGCATCTACCAGTGTTCGTCTTCTAACTTTGGTTTTATTGAAATCTACTAAGTCTGTCTTAGTATAACCACTCGAGTTGTTCACTGTACGAGGGAATGCATCATTGTTGGTCAAGCACGCTGAGTTGGAGAATAATAAGACAAAGTGAGCGGAATCAATAGAACTGCTTGCCAGTTGAAGATGTTCCTACTGAAGTTAAGTTGACATAATCTGTCTTTGAGAAACCTGGCCTTACATTTCTTTGTAAAAATAAACATACGGATATCTGAACTGTACTTACGTATCAGTGTGATCAAGAATGATAGCCGAAGTAAAATTTAGTTTATAGATATAGTTGAGTAAAATCTTGACCGTGCTACGCCTAACTTTCCATGAGTATTCTTAATCAACAATTTACATTAATTAACCGTCCGAATCTGCGTAAACCTGACGGTGATGTTTCCAGTCGATCTACACACTTGAACAGCGTTTGTACATTTCACTGTCTAGATGAGAATTCTGCATGACGATGAAAAGTATAGAACAAAGTATTCAGTAAAAACTGCAACTTGGTCTGACCAACGGCGAACTTGGACAGAGTGACGATGAAGATTAGGTTGAGTTTCCATAACGGAAGAAATCGCATCCGAGCAGTATAAAAACGAAGTGACCGTAGGATGGACTATATACACAGATGAAGCGCCATAGCGAACCATCACTAAAGGCCGTAGTAAAACTGTCATGGGAAAGGCCAACAATCGTAACACGTGGCTCAATGAAAAAATAAAAATTCATATTTGCCCTCTCCATACTCAAGGGTTGAAAACATAAGGCAGGGCGAACATGTGTTTTCGATAATTCGTCATCGGGTCAATACAACTTTAAAAAATGTACGGTTCGTTGGTGAAATGGAAGCGAATGCCACGTCCCACTTCCTTGGCACAAACGTTCACAGATGCCCTGAAGGTTCCTTAAAACGGAATATATTAAGTACAAACGCAAACGGGCCAGTATACTAACCTTCACGGCATTGTTCCCCTTGAAAAAATACGCAAACTGGTGCGTCATCCAACGTTTTGCATCAGAAAAATGTGTTTAGGAGAACATCTTGGAAATCAGGCTTCATTTTCTCACTAAGACGCTACGGAAAAACGGCAAGCCTGACAGATTCATTACACAAACTGTGATCGCTACAGCAGCAACCGACCTCAGTCGTATTGTTAGAGAGAAACCCTTGTCCATCTCACTACACTTAGGAGGTGGAAACCAGTAAACTGATGAATCGAGGTTCACAGGAGTCAGTGAAACAAACTTTTTATGTTGCAATAATGAGAAACCTGCTCATTTCCAAAAACGTGCTCAGAAGTAATCTTAAGGGCAAGCTATCTTCTTACGACTAGTCTCTGCTAGTGCAATCTTGGTGCTGTTGTACAGCAGCGTATATTGGTCAAACAACAAAGTATTTATGAAAATGGATTAAACAACATCACCTCATCTTGAACAGAACCGGATGACTAAGTCGATCACTTGTGCACTCATGTCACGCCCTGTACCGGGCAGACAGCAAGTAGAAGTGCCGAAAACATTTCGAGTTTATACATGTTTCCAGTTGATCAACCAAAAATGGTCAGACCGCAGAATGGTTTTCCACAAAAACAATTCGTGCAAGCCTTGCAACTCCCTCAGCCTCAATTGGTTCATACTCCCCATTCACCCACATACACACAGGCAACTGACCTCGGTCAGGGGGCGTAAGGTTACCATGTGGCCAGAACAGTTAGGGATGACATTTTTTGTTTACTGGTAAGCTTCCAAACTGTCACGTAATGGTTGGATGCGAATTACTGATTGGCATACTCAAGTGAAAGTTTACTTAAAACAAGTTGTTCTTATGATGATCGTTCTCCAGAGTAGCATGAGCGATATACCTCTGTGGTAAACCATAAAACTTTCAGATTCGGAATTTGCAGAAACTGTTAAGATGGGGATAATATTGCCTATAAACTGGTAGATATGGTTCGATGTTGTGAATCATGCAATACATGACCCATATTGGAGTCAGCTTATCAGAAGTGAGAGTTTATTGAAATTTATTTGTGTATAAGAGACAGATGTATACTAGGTACTTCTCATGTATGGATTGGAAGAGCTTGATTAGATGCGTGTTGTTCAGCTTGAGGTTAACTAACTTTCCGACTTCTCTTCAGTAATCTGAAATACGCTTCAACAGGTTTAGAGACCGGAGACTTCAACCTGTTCGTTTGAAAATACCCAGTGAAGTCATGAGAACGACAAAGTAGCGAACAAGGCTTGTTTTCCGTGTTTGATCATCAGGCTAATTACAACACAACTCACCCCAGTTACTGTTTTCATATTTATTGTGTTGTAATTAGCCTGATGATCAAACACGGGAAACAAGCCTTGTTCGCTACTTTGTCGTTCTCATGACTTCAACCTGTCTACGATGTCCTGATCCCGGTAGTATCAATTAAAGTTAATGGACAGCAAATGTGTCAAAACTTTCGGGCAACCTGATCATTACACACAAGCAAGGGTGATTGAACGTTGAGATACGATAAGTATGGTCGTGCCTAATGTGAGGTCAATGGACGCAGTGGTCAACAAGAGAATTTTGCGTGTTGATGAGTGTAGAAAACCTTTTTGATTTAGCTTCATGGAGCAGCGCGGTAGTGTTGAGGAAAGCGCGGCTCCGGGAACGGGGGAAAAATGAGGTGTATTGAACCATTTCTTGGAAACTGTATTTACCCTTCTTCTGCTTGGTTGTGGCTTCCATCTCTTACGTGCCACAAACAGTCACATTAGAAATGTAGGTTGAACCGTCTTGGACTATAGGAGTGTCGGTTTTAAGAAACGAGTTGATGGTGAAGATGTGTGGTTCTAGGATTGCTGGCCAGTAACGTGAGGTGTTGCTGGTCTAAACGCCATTCAAACCAACTCCGGCCGGGTGAACCCAAACGTGGACGAAACCGGGCGTGAAGTGTCGGTTTGTTGGTGAGCATCAGGGATCATTATGAACTGCTGAGAGTTCTTTCGTCATATGTCAGGGTGACTCAGAGCATGTGACAGGGATTGTGAGGCAAGCTATCACGACTGCTACCACGTCGGAATTTTAATTATTCCGCTGGCTCAAGGTGACACTTGAGATGCGGAATTTTATTGGCAACTCATTAGCTCCAGTTTGTAGTGCTCTGGTGCACGGGCGAGAAATGATCTGTCAAAGTTCTTCCGACTTGGCCATCGTAAGAGAATACCGCAAACAGACAACATCGTATGTATTATAGAGGGCCTCACGCCGTGCTATATTTGCTACTCCTATGGATATGATAATCATGCTGGCTGCAAGGATCGGTATAAGGTCAAGGCGATGGAATGGCCGAGATGAGGGATCGCAAAAAGCACATTAGGTAACTGCGTTTCTTGATAACGTGGTTTCCGAGGACAGACCTTCTAATGAGAGTCTGCGAGTTTGGAGGCAGGATGTTCTGAAGCCATTGAAGGTGGCATCAGAATAGAAGAAAATGCTTGGCACAGCTTCCCGCAATCGCAAACATTTCCTAATCTTCATTTTCAACGTCCCGTCTAGAAACGTTTACATTCTTAGCTGGACGGCGCTGAGTCACAGTTGATGAGCTGATCTCTGTTGTAGGTATTTCTGCTAGCTTTCAATTCTCTGCCGGCGTTTTAGAAGTGCTGTCGTCACTTCGTGTAGTATTCTTGACTTATCAGAGGCTGCGGTTATTGGCGTGATTCCCCCCAGTTGTACAGTGTACCTAGAAACTCGTATGTTATAGGAGAAGTGGAGACTATAATGGTTCCACTTACAAGAACAGTGTTGCATCTTTTTCTGCCTGCTTTTATGCGGATGTTTTGGGCCTTTG
Organism: Paragonimus kellicotti; assembly: GCA_014220965.1. Lineage (NCBI taxonomy): Eukaryota > Metazoa > Platyhelminthes > Trematoda > Plagiorchiida > Troglotrematidae > Paragonimus > Paragonimus kellicotti. The sequence goes on along the minus strand of LOND01001299.1, from coordinate 55,359 downwards.
AGTGATCCACGGCTCCCAGCAAATTATTCTTCAATGCGATTACCAATGTGTCTTCTGAGGGAGACGATAGCATGTCATTCACATATATTAGTTAGTTCAACTTGTCGTCGGTTGTGTTTGATACAAAGTCAAAATCGAAAAAGGATTACAGCGGTTAATCAAAGGCCATTAAAAATAATGGGGATAGAATACTCCCGGCGAACATATTTTGAAGTAAACAGTTTTAAAAATACGTTTCACCATATTTCTGGACTATGTTTAGTAGTTGCCTGAGATGATGAGTGATTCGCGGTCAGTGACTGCTCTTATTACACAGCCAAGGAATGTGTGATCGAAAGACACAGTTATATCAGTGCTTGCGATTGGTTAGTCGTGATGTATTGTGTGAGAATACCGAAACAGGCTGCGATGAATATTCGTCATTTCAAACGTTCAACTACGCTGCATGATGCCAAACTGCTGTCAGCCAGTGGGGAATAAAATGGCCTAATGAACAATCGATATTTTATGAAAGCACGTTGTGAACACCGAACAAATAAAGACTGGACGAAGGCCAGATGACGTCAAAGTGGTAGAGATCCTAGATACAGATGTTATATGGGTAGTGTTCTATTGTGGAGAAAGTTGTTCGGCAACGAATAGTAAATTGAAATAGCTGACGGTGACTTAACTCGGAAATAAACAAAGTCGGTAGGGTTTAGGCGGTC
>LOND01001299.1:38544-54552 GCA_014220965.1 Paragonimus kellicotti | reverse complement strand
TTTATGAAGAAAAGCCTATTGCGCGTTGATGTTCAGGTCCAAGGATTCATAGGCTTGCTCCGTGTGTAGTAGATGGGTCTGGACTTCAATCTGGAACTCCTAATCTGGTGTGTAATTCACTGGATTTTACTGATGGTACATTGTGATCCCAAATGGCTTCTAACTAACTGTAAAATTCGGGAACAGGTTCCAGAAGACAGAAGTCATGGCCTAAAAGATCAGACATATAGATATGTAAGTGATAAACGCGGGAGTGATGACCACCAGGGCAGCCTCAGCATCAACACCAACCGTTTTTTTTTTGAAAACTTAAAGGCCTCTGATGCACGCTAGCCAAATCCTTAGCAGGTTTGGGAATGCGTTTCCGCTCGCCCTAGAAAATCACATAGAATGCGTCACAAACCTGGATTCTGACCTCATTGGATTATATGCTTCGTTACTGGTGATACTGGTTGCCATCCGACGACTTCAGTAGAGGCGCTTGTCGTTTCCACCTGTGTTTCCAACCACTTCGGTACGTGATATCGAAACGAAGTAGCTGGCTTCCGGACTGTTCCTCACCGTGTACCTCTTACTGCAACTATACGAATATTCGCACAACCCGTGGAGTATGGCGGACGTCGGTTATTTGTCCGTAGCTTGGGAGACTGATAAGATTGGTTCTCTGTATTATGCATAATTTTGAATCTTTATAGCTTCTGGATATTGCGACAGTTAATTACTGTTACGTCACTGTTGACCAGCTGTCACCTAGAAACTGGAGTTCTAAGCATACTATCCTTTTTGGTACCACTGTTGTCTGTATCCCTGGGGTAACGACATCGTTGTAAAGCGTGATAACTTGCAGGGTGTCTTTCAGTTTGTCTACTTTTAACGGTTGTGCATAGTTTCCGCGCTCTGTAAAAAAGCGTTTAAACTGGGTTCTTGCTATACTGTACCAAATAAAGGGTTTCGAGATGCATGTGCTGTCCTGCTGATGTAGATTGCTCGTAGACAGATCTTCCATTGAACCTTCTGATCCTTGAATAGACTACAGTGATACTCGTCATCACTTTCTTTTCATAAACTGGATGATGCTCTTTGATTCTTCTAGTCAAATACCGAGTCGTGCGACCCACGTACTTCTTTGAACGATGGCAGCTGGAATGGTTGATGATCATTGATTATACCAAGATCGGAGTTTTGACCTTCAGACTTACAGTGATCAACGGGGAGCTAATGAGTGAAGTGAGCGATCCAGCTGTAACAGACGATTAGATATGTTGGTGATTCGGACGACTGAATAGCGACTGCACGAAAATAAACGTTCTGATAAACGCATGGACTCTTTTGGTTTTTGAGCGGTTTTTTTATTCGGTCACAAAGTTATCTGAGTAACCATCCCGGTCTACAGTAAGAGTGACACGCTCTAAGTCTTGATCCCAAGTCTCCGCTGAGCACATTTTTTATGGTTCTATCAACCAGACATTTGATCAAATGGACTTATCAGTCATCAAGAAGCATTTACCAGAAACTGGACATACGACGGGTGTTAGTTATGCTTCTGAACCTACTGTTCTCACGGAACGAAAACTGTACTTTTTGGGAGCATTCTGGACTAAACAGGAGTATTAGGTTTCTCATAAGCAAATCGCTATGATCAGTAAAACTTACATAACTGAGGTAGCGCTGAATAAATAACTACAGAGGAATCCTGCATCGTCCTTCTTCGTTCATCTTGCATATGACCCTTCTTTCATTACTTCATGTTTGAACATGAACGCAGCTAACAAATTAGCATCCCAATGTATTAGAGTTTCTGGTATCATTCGGAAAATTAGCGTGAGTTTCATTCTAGCTGTTCTTCATACTATCCGTGCAAACTTGGATTAATTTAGGATGAAACAACTGTGGAGGTCAAACGACACGTTCCTGTCGGTTTTTCTGTAATAAAGTATGTTTGTCAGAGGTATTCTTCTAGAATTTGAGGAAAGCTTCTACAAAATATTAGTGAGAATAGGATGTATTTACAAAATGTAGATGCTTGATAACACCCATGTTAAAATTTAATGCACACGTAAGACAGAACTTAAAGTGTATAAAAACTGAAACTGTGAAGAAAGCAAACAACGGTTACGTTAAAGAAACGGATGATAGTATGAACAAGTATCTAAGTTAGAGTAAAGAGGCATTCAGAGTTCAACGCAAATATTAGGAATTCGACAACGGCCAAGCGGAAATTGACAAAATCTACGAATTTGATCAAAGGAATATCTAGGGGCTAAATATGGAATCTTTTTCATAGATTGCTTGTAGATTACCATTAACGAATTGTGAATACACCTTTACGGCATCACATTCGCAGAAAGGTTAGGGAGGTTCCCTACTCCGCTGTCAACATATTAATCTGTTGTAAGATATCCGCACCAAATTTAGTACGAATGAAGTCAAACAGTTTGGGCGTCGTGTTTAACATGTTATTGATAAATGGATTGAGAATAACACAACGTTATGAGCAAGTTGTAATACTCTACGTTTCAACCACCTCGGGTGGCCTTCCTCAGGAGTGTTGTAATCGAAATCACACTAACAAAGGAACAGAGGTCACGTGAGATTTGCCGTGGTTAGGTCAATCTGCGTTGCATCTGAATTGGTTGGTCGAATCGTTTGCCGAGTAGGTGGGGGTGAGATTGATGTAGATAAGATTCGTCTGTCTGGTGTTGTTTATCCATCCACGCCACACTGCAGACAGGGGTTTGCTATCATTGCGATTAACACAAGCGTGTTGTGTGTAAATGTGTGATTTCGATTACAACACTCCTGAGGAAGGCCACCCGAGGTGGTTGAAACGTAGAGTATTACAACTTGCTCATAACGTTGTGTTATTCTCAATCCATTTATTAATAACGTGAACTCTAGTTTTCGTTTTATCTGCGTTAACTTGTTTACAGTATTTTTTATTTTACCTGACATAGAAAGTCATTTGTTAGTTCGAAAGACAAATGATCGTTTCAGCGCATCAAGTACGAATCATGCTTAAATCAAGACATAGATCACAGTTTGATAGCGCTGTTGAATGTCTGTTTCAAGTTTTTGATCCAGTTGGCTCCTGAAACGTGTCCACAGTGAGGTTCAGTGATTTGTTTATATCGTATTTTTCTTTTCAAACATTACTCTCCGCACCCACTGATTGAAGTATCGATCGGCATTAGATGACAAACTCGGTTATCCGTTGTTAGATATTCTGTGACCACGTGACACATACCTGAGAATTAAGATAACTTTATAGTAAGCATTACAGAAGTGTACGGTAGGGTTGTTTCAATCGGTTTCACTTCCACCTCCCCACCATGAACGACAAATGCCTTCCAGGTGGGACTAGAATTAGACGTAAATTATGTTACGATGTAGCATTGTACCGAAATCGAAAGTCTGTGTTTTGTTAAGCGACCTCGGGTGAGAACGTCTTCTCTCTCTACCAGAACCGAATGCATTTTCAGCTCAACCTCCTTTGTATCCGGTCTTAAAAAACGCCACATACATACAGATGAACACTGCTTTTTGTGTTTCTCCTACTATCTTTTTGTGAGGTAGACAAAAAAGACTCTTCCATTTTATTGTTAACGCGTTACAAAAGTATCATTTTGGAATAAAAAGGAGACATTTAAGAAAATCTGATTTTTCCTGCAGGCCTATATAGAAAACGACTAACAAAAGCTTAAAATCGTTGGCCCATAGATGTTTTAATACCACGTCTCTGAATCCTACCGAGTGATTAGTTGAATGTCTTCAGCTATTTAACTAACCTTTCTAAATGTTTCTCCCTTGAACGTCAACCGGTTTAGTATTGTTGTGCTGAGCATAGAAACGCCAAAACCTGTTGGCAGAACCTATGCGCTTAGGGAGACACAGTTGAAGAAGGAAGAAAATCCGCTTTTGTCAGAAGTACAAATGTTTCGTCCTTCTAAGTCCACAACCTTGCATTTCGCCGGAAATCTTCATCAGCTACCTAGGCTTTTAGGAGGAAAAGTTCAGTTTATTGCAATAGTATATTGTACCGCAGAGTTTCAAAAACGGTGATGCGTTCGACAGAACAGCGTTGCACAATTCAGAACAGAACAAGAGAGAACAAGCCAAATGGGCTTGTCAGTTACACGATGGATCGGCAAGTTTGATAAAAATGTTTAATGGGGTGTGAAACGGTAATTGCGGTTATAAATAAAGTTCAGAACAACAATCCAAATTTACTTTGTTCGGTAGAACTCATTAGGTCCCTTTCAAGGTACAGAAAAAATACGGTTAACATCCAGTCGGTGCTTATTCGAGCAGACAGCTTGTATCTGCGTAATGAACGTATTCATGATCGACGTCAGATTTTGAAGCTTTGTCTAATGATAACGCCGTGAATTACTTTCATTACGAACACAGATGTAGTGTTTAATCCTACCCACAGTAATCCCTACATAGGGTTAGATCAATATATGATGAACTAAATACACAAAACACGGCTTGAATCGACTTGACGTGAACAGTTTGTTGCTTGTGTGATCGTGATATCTGCAACAGACGAAACAAGAGTGGGGCAAATAGACATTTTGCCACTTCTCAACTGAATGTCGAACGAATACTTCTTAAAAGTGAAGTTCGAAATGTTATGTGGCACGATATATGCCCTGACAGATTTCGCTGCATCTTTACGATTGCTTACTAGAGACTGTTAAATCTTATCAAATGAAAACCGGAACGCAAAGCAGATTACAATGAAATGTCCATCGCCTAGTAGTACACAGACCCTACCATTACCAGGGCAATGAGTAGATGACGAACAGTTGCTTTAAAATGCACAGGCCTGGCCTGTTCGTTCAGACGGCAACCGCCTTGGCTTATTGAGGGAGGCGTGGGTTGGTGGTCGTGTGGATGACTTTGAACACTTTGGCCGTGTCCGGTTGATCGTGAATCTCTCGTCGAGTCCGCTAGGCGGTGTGCAACTCGAGGCATTTTTATGTATGATGAAATTCTGTATATCTCCAAGAAGGATAAATGCTGTTGAAATACAGGCTGACGGTGGACAGTGATTTAGGCAGCTTTCTGAACTGGAGGTGAATTTAGCTGAACACGAATGGTGACTGAAGAACACGTCCATAGATATGAGACACCAGTACTGAATTACGTCAAGTAGACAAAGAAGCTGCTAAGCAAGCAGCACGTACGAGCATTGAAAGCGTTAAAATCGAAGAAATCTTTAATTATTGTTCAACCGGTTGAAGGTTCTGTAGTGTTCGTTTTGGGATCGCGCGGATTACCTTGGCAAGATGTTTTTTTACTCAGTAATCAATCTAAGTTTCGACTTAGGCGGAAGCATGACAACCTTTTCGATATAGAACGACGTGAAGAAGGAATTACAGACTCGATTTATTAATGAGGCTACGTTGTGATCCGTAAAATTCACAGGAAGTGCAACGCTTCAACTTCACGGTTTTTCAAAGACGCACAGTCAAAACGTTCATTTGATGCCGACTTATCGATCACCAATTCGCCGTATCACAAACTCGCCAAACGGTTGTCAAAAACCCTGAAGCCAGTTTGTGACTCGTTGGCCAAATATAGCATGACGGACAGTTTTAAACAAGTTAACTTATTTGACATCATAAAAACAGGACAGAAATACCTTACTTCCACTAGTATCGAATCCCCTGTTGAAAACGTTCTACTGCACGAAACAATTCAGTATCTGCTGGATTTCATTGAAGACCACGAAATAAATATCGGTTTGCCTACTAGCGAACTATAGAACGCCTCTTGTACCTGTGCACCCAGAAAATTAGCTCCCTGTTTCGAGACAAATCTTACAGACAAACAGACGGTGAAGCTATTGAAATCCCCCTAGAACCAATTCAAGGTAACAGTTTTGTCTGTGGGCTTGGGAGTGGAGTCTACAGTTTTCCGGGCAAACTCCCACTACACACGAGGTAGGTAGATGACATACTGATGATTGCAAACAACTGACAGCAATTCTTGACGGCGTCAAGTGTGATGAGCACTTTACACGGCAATATTCGCGTGAACCTTAATGAAGAACATCTCGATTCGCCATCGTTTATTGATATCCTTCTGATTAGAAGGTATGATTGAACAGTCCAACGGTCAGTATTTCATAAGAACACGTGCAGTAGCCAACACCTGCACTTCAACAACATCCTGCCGATCGGTTGCAAACGTGGCCTAGTCCGAACAATTTCTGGGTGGGCTGGACACATTCGTTCTGCGAAAATGGTGCAAAGTGAATTGAACAATATACAGGATGAGTTCATGGAGAATGGCTATCCCTCTCGGTTAATTAATTAATTCAGCCAATCAGCTCAAAAACAGCAGATGGAACTAGAGGTTCCCAGAAAAGTAATGGTACTGTATCTCCTCTTTCAAACGGATGACACGAGATTACTACTACAAAACCGTCTTCAGATATCTATTTAGCGGGTCTTCAACGCTCCTCCGTTGGTTGAATTTTGCGGAACCGTTCGCATTCCATCACCCGCAGTCAAACAGCCGCCACCTCCGTCCATCATATCTCCTATTATCTTTTAATATCACTGGTAGTGTGGAGTCACCTACAATGGCGTAACCAAACACCAGTTGCACATCAGAATTAGTTAACTTACGCCGATTTCGGTCAAATACGCGATTGCGCGATCAGTCGATGCTACGCCAACCGCCGCCGCCACCACCACCCGAACCTACAAGCAGCCTGCCTCAGCCATTGCCCGACACTTCTGTTGAATCACCATCAGCCGGACACCGCCAAAGTGTTCAAAGGTCATCCACACGACCACCAACCCACGCCTCCCTCAATAAGCCAAGGCGGTTGCCGTCTGAACGAACAGGCCAGGCCTGTGCATTTTAAAGCAACTGTTCGTCATCTACTCATTGCCCTGGTAATGGTAGGGTCTGTGTACTACTAGGCGATGGACATTTCATTGTAATCTGCTTTGCGTTCCGGTTTTCATTTGATAAGATTTAACAGTCTCTAGTAAGCAATCGTAAAGATGCAGCGAAATCTGTCAGGGCATATATCGTGCCACATAACATTTCTGACTTCATTTCTCAAACCTAATATTTTCCATTCATTTCGCTTAATTCGGAAATTTGAGTTGATAGCTCTGTTCATGTAAACTCAAATTCCTCAATGTCCAGTCTGTCAAACTAAGTAAATCTGGATCTAATTCGTTCCCTAGTTATATGTGTACATATGATGATGGTGATCCCTCTTCAGTAACTATTGAATTGATTATGCAATTTACGGCCATGAGAGGGGACATTTTGACATTTTGTACACCGAAACGATTGCGCACATGCGCGACGTGCACTCGTTTGTACGTCTGATAATCAGCGCCAATGTTACTTGTAGTTTACCAAGGCTGGATAGTTGTAAATGAAAGCCAATCACGTTATGTCTAGCCACATCCTCTGTCTATCGTCTTGCAGATTCTTAGCGCAAAAACGATGTACCACTTCATACAAACTTCAGGTGTTTATGTACAGTGAATGGTGTGTTGAAGTTTTGAATGCTCCTTATTGGTTTAACCTAAGACAAGCTTAATAAAATTTCGTGAACGCCCAGTTCATTTGAATTTCCTTCATGTTACAATTTGGATACAATAGCAGTCTACGCAGCATTGAGCAGCATTAGTTCTCATCAGTCATACTAAGACACCTGTGATCAAGGGATACCGCACATACACACACGTTTCTTAAAATGACAAATATAACACAGGCGTACAATATTATCGAGGGATCGATCGACACTTTTGGCATAATAACGAACGGATTCTTCTTGTACTTCCTGTGCAGAAACTCTATCAGATCTAGAGTGACTAATTCTCTGATGAGAAATCAATTTGCTTTTGATGGCTCTTGCATCGTTATGTGCGCTGATCTCACTAATTCACGTGGAGGATCAAGTTGGCTACAATGTAACTGTTGGAAAACTGTTATGCTATGTATGGACAAGTCGAGCATTGCTCAGTTTTTTCATTGTGTTGAGCGTGTCCAACATGGTTTTCATTGCAGTTGATCGCCTACGAGCCATCGTGTTCTCTGCTTCTTACAAAAGCAAAGAAGATATAACGGTAGCTGTGTTTAATGCATGCATATACATCTATTCATTGTTGAATGCTATCCCATCCTTGTTTATTGTAAGCTTTCATGAGGGCAAATGTCATTATATCCCTGGAAATCTGCACACCCCACTAGGTATTCAACGCAAGTATATACTACTGTATATTTGGTTAATGGGTGCCTATATCATTCCGAATGTCTCCATGATTGCATGCTACGTTAAAGCCATTAGGTCACTCAGAAAATTTGGAGCACTCAAATTTGGTTGCATTAAACCAGACTGGACGGCAGATAGATTGCACATGTCAATCTTCATTCCAACCGTCGTGATGTGCACTGCGTTTCTGCTGACTCATTCTTATCCTGTTATATACTACATACTTTGCATTTATCACCAAGTACCCTTCATTTGGGATTCTGTGGAACGCCGACTGTCCGTCTTTATGGCAGTTTTGAACAGTACAACCAATCCAATGATTATGGTGGTTTCCAGTCCACCGTTTCGTCGTCAATTGTGGCGCTTTTTATTGTGTAAACAACGAAACAAAACGATAAGCATACAGGTGACCCAACAAGAAAAACTTTGTCAAGTCACCAAAACAGTCAAGAAGAATACGTGATTACATTAATGGAGCGTTTCAACATGCCCATAATATTTCCGTTTTGATTTGTATTGCATTTTCTCAGTCATGTAGCATCCAACTATGTCACTAGTTACTCACATTGAAAAAACTATGATTTTGTAAACAAGATTGTTTTAGCGAACTTAACTGCTTGTTGGCATTGAATTTGCATTACTCATAGACTTAAAGTGCGTCTTACTCGGTGTAACAGTATCATCGAACTTGTGTACAATCGTTGGAAATGTTCCACTAAACACTAGTGATCAATATAACACAAAAACGTTTATAATGAACATGTGCCAACTTGAGCACTAATCGCTCAAAATATTTGGTTACAGAAGTGTCTTGTCCTACGTACAAAACCTTAGCTTCTTCAAATTCTTCTGTCTTCAGTCAGCCGAAAAGTTATACATTTGAGGATGCACTAAATCTTTTGTCGAAAAATGTCGGAACCGTTAACTAACAAGACACTTTTGCCCGGAACTTGTTTTTAAACAGAAAACCAAAAGATTAACTTAGATGGTTTAACAACATTTCTACTCGAAACACTTGGTAATCAGCTTTTATTCAGTAATTCATATGATGTTTCTCCTTTTTCCGCGTAGCAACTCACTGTAATGGGTTAAAATTCTGCTGCATTTTGATGGTTTTACTAGCAACATCGTTTTCAGATTGCAATACTCCCGCTTGGAATATGCTGGCGAGTTAGCCATTTTACATACCAGTACTCGATCCCGGCAACCCAACGAGAAATCACGTGACGGTATCCGGCTTACCGACTGATCGTGGCGAGCACATGATCTGGTCGCGAGTTATTCAGACCCAATAAAAACGAAACGAAAAAATGGTGAGTCGACCAGTTAAGTAGATGAGAAGTGTGTACGATTACTTAAAACGATGGTAATGCTTTTATCTTCCTAACGATCAAACGGAATAGTACTAAACAGATGTACATTTGAGTGTTAATCTAATAAATGACACTGCGAAATCATACTTGAAAAAGTGAAATAATACTAATAAATATTGGGCAAGGAAATTCTCGCGTGGCTGAGTCACTCAAAAGCGAACCAGGAGCCGGGAAGTTTTACATGTTACTAAATAATAATGACAATACTGAAAGTACACCAAAACCGTACGGCTGTTAATATACGTTTATTAGATGGTCTATAGTTGCACAAAAGAACATATTGAATATTGTAGGTTTAGTGACCTAGATATGTTATTGGGATTTAACCTGTAGTTGAAATAACCACAACGCGGTTACTTTTTTCTCGATGCTGAAGTTTTGTAAACAAACATTTATCTTCCTTGGCAGGCCATAAATGAACTTTCCACGTATCGGTGGCATTCAGTAAGTGTGTTGCAACCACTGGTCGGAGCAAGCCCATCATCGGTTTGTCGCAGGCAAAGTACGTATACTAAATTAGTTGTACGCAAAACTGATAATTCACCTACCCTAGTGTGTCCAACTTAGGTCCATACAAAACAGATGAGCAAGCAACCCAGATGCCTTTATGTTTTTCCATAAAATTCATATTTCATTGCGAGGGTGATGAGTAGTGAACTATTCTCTGAAGGTAGAAAGATCAGAAACATGACAGTAAAAGACCAAGGAGTAAATCATTTTGAAAACGAGTGGAAGAACAACGTGTGTATATAACAACTCACTTACGCTTTTCCGTGCAATATGTTCACTAGAAATAATGCATCATGAATTCGTTTTTTGCTTATCAACCAACTTGTAATAACGACTTATTTCTCCCGCAGATTTCCTGATTCAGTTCTGATCAAATCCCTATTTTACTTTGGAGGAAAAACATCTTCAATTAGTGCATTTTTAATCCTAATCAAGTGAATAAGACCGTCACAAATTTTATTATTGTAAGAGATTCAACGGTCGAAAACCGCTTAGCATATACCTGACACAACTGTCGAAAAATGGGAGTCAACTATTAACAATCAGGGACGAAAATTTCCACATGCAATAGAAATCTGCTCAAAAAGGCTATTTATCCGGGTCAGCAACTAAACCATCCACCATGCTAGTGTTACTGAATCTTATGAACCAAGCAAATAGATTTCAAACCTTAAATGACCGAACAGTTTTTATCTGCTAATTTGTTTAGGTACCAACATTGCGCTCACTAAGCAGCACCCGGTCGTCAGTTACCTAGGGATAGTCTAAACATCACTCTAGATTAGTCAGACCGATTTCCCGGAATTAACCTACCATCCTATAGTCATAAGTGATATGAGCGCAAACTTGGTTGACTGGAATATTTTTCAAGGTAACAGTCTTTGAAGTAGTCTGTGGATATGAAATAATGATTTGCAGTTAAAGACACTCGATAGGTAAGAACATTTTGTCCGACACCAGTCAGTTCCTTTCATTTGAGAAATATAAAAACCTGATCAGAGGATCAGTCATCGTCCTCTATGTTTATTGGGACTTGGTGAGTATCAACATATAGTTTGGGCGGTTGACCTATCAAAGCCGTATGCATCTGTAAACTTTCAGGGTACAGATTTCGGTCAATGTCCTAGAGCCTGGTGTAGCCAACGTAGACAACCTTATGTGGCAAACGTTCCCTGAGCTAGTTACTGGGACTTACAGTGCATCCAAACATACCAGCGACTGAAAATTGAACATGCGTTTCCTTCCTAAAGTAGCACGCGGTACGTTCAGTTTGTATGCATTTCTGACCGCTCACAATGTTTGGCCGCGTCTTTATTCGGATTAGCCTGTCAAGATGACGAAGGTGATAGTACGCCTGTGCACACGTTGAAACGGGTCACTTGTTCCGAACAACTTTTGCTTCCGCGAGCATATCCTGCTAAAATGGTAACAAGAAATTAAAAAAGCCACGAAATACCTATTAAATCCACAGTTCAGGCTACTTAATGTCATAAACTCAGTCCCGAATTATTGAACATTCCAACTAGTGCACTAGCATAAGTATGGCACTTCTTCCAGAGTAAAATCCCAAAACACCTTGACCGACTGAGACATTTTTTCTTCTGCTAGCGCTACTGAAGAAACAGCCCAACCAAGGCCATACTGGCAATAAGGGTTGGTGTTAGACGTTTTAGCGCAAATGGTTTCGTTGAACTACAGCCGGCGAAAATTCTGAACGAGCCTCAACGCATTCCAACGGATAAGATACTTCACCGTTCTGCATTATACAGGCACACGTACAAATGAGAGAATAATCTAGTAGCCGGTGAGATATAAGGGAAAGAGAACATCAGATAGTTAAAAATCGCCAGGGTAGTCATCAGAAAACAAGTAATGTAGCGAACAAGCTCGTTTTCGGTTATTCATCATCAGGCTAATTACATAACATTTATATGGAACAGGGTTGTCAGGGCGAAACAAACAAAACAAGTTCAAGTGAGGTCGGACACGTCATTGGCACACACGGAGACAACGTTTTGATACGATTACGCCACAATTATGACGCAACTGGAACCATGACGCTTTGATCGGTCGTGGTGTGGGTGGTTGGCCATGGCAACTTCAACGTCTGAACAAAGCGCTTTTGTGCGCATAAGGGTGGATTTTTAATCGAATTCCAATCGCTTCGGCTGTGGCCAAAATTCGGCATCTGACAGCTTTTGAGTGACCGGCGTTGACTCGGTAAAGCGGACGAAAAGAGGAGTCCAGGTTGACAGTATGTGTATCAACGAGGTGTGCAACAATTGCGCTGGTAATTGTCTTGGTGACTCCGCTACTGATCCAGGCTGGATGATGCTCACGAATACGTTCAGATAAGCGCCTGGTCGTGCGACCCACGTAACTAGTTCCACAGGAACAAGTAAATGAGTATACACAAAAAGAAGCCGCAGAAACGGGCACTTTATCCTTTAACCGTAAACACAATGCTGGAGTAGAGTTGAAACAGACACGTAATTTTGCAGCATAGAATGTTCTATTGATAACATTGTTAAGTCTCCTAGTGATTGTTTCGGCAAGCGTATCCCCTTTGAATGGTAATGAGATAAATACTGCTTTCTTTTCCGCTTGGGTCATCTTATCCTGTTTCTCACGACGTTGCATAGTCTTGTCCACAAAACGCTCTGGATAGCCATTTTGTAAGAACAGTGTGCGTAGGAACGATAGTTCATCAGAGACTGTATCTTGTGTACATATTCTCATGGCTCTGTTAGTCAAGCAGTTTATGAGATTCCTTTTCTGCCTTAGAGGGACAAAGCTACTGAAATGGATATACTGTCCATTCCAGGTCTCTTTCCTATAGATTTTACGTTGAATCGATCCATCAGCACGTCGCCGGATGAGTACGTCCAGGAAGGCTAGTTGATCATTACGCTCAGCTTCTAGTGTAAATGTCACGTTCGTGTGGGCCGAGTTGAAAATGGCTAAGATATCCGTTGGGTTAGCATTTTCGATAACCATGCATGTGATATCATCCACATATCGACTATAAACACTAAATACACAGATTACTGGTGAGTAGTCGAGGATTTGATTAATTTCAAGTTGAACATCACCCACAATTGATCGCAGCTGTCGCATTCCCATAGACTTTCCAGTCGGCCCCTTTCGAAAAGAAGCACTAGACTCGAGTTTCGCTCTCATTAGAGCTCGTCAGTAGTGCATATCCTTGCCACTGCCGGGACTAGAACTCCGGCCTTGCTTTTCATGAGGCAACCGTGTTTACCACTGCGCCATTGACCTCACATTAGGCACGACCGAATTATCATATGTGAACGCTCAACCACTTTCGCTTGTGAGTAATGATCAGGTTGCCCGATCGTCTCGAGAGGAGACACAGTTACTGTCTGTTAACTCCAATCGATCATTACTCACAAGCGAAAGTGGTTGAGCGTTCACATATGATAATTCGGTCGTGCCTAATGTGAGGTCAATGGCGCAGTGGTAAACACGGTTGCCTCATGAAAGAATGGCCGAGTTCTAGTCCCGGCAGTGGCAAGGATATGCACTACTGACGAGCTCTAATGAGAGCGAAACTCGAGTCTAGTGCTTCTTTTCGAAAGGGGCCGACTGGAATAGTCTATGGGAATGCGACAGCTGCGATCAATTGTGGGTGATGTTCAACTTGAAACTAAATACACAAATGGTTTCTTCTAACTGGGCGTTCTCAAGCTTCGCCATGAAGATGTCTGCAAACAACGGCCCCAATGGGGATCCCATTGCCATGCCATCTGTTCGTCTATATGTTATGAGTACAAAAGTACAATAGCTGTTTTAGTTCTGGTGGAGGTATATGGACATCTAGGTTGTTAATCACAATATAGTCACACAAATAGTCTATCGTCTCTTTCAGTGGAACATTTGTAAACAAGGATGATACGTCCAGAGAAAGCATTTGTTGTCCGGTTAGGTTTAGTCCGTTGATTGTATTAATGACTGACGGGTTCAAGGAGATACGATAGCCATTTAGCCAGCGAGTGGTATGGTGAGTTGCACATGTCTAGAATAGGTCGAAGAGGTATACCCGCTTTGTGAACTTTCGGCAATCCGTAAAGCCTTGGAATTGTGGTTCCAATGGGTCGAATACGTTCGAAAGTTGGAGAGTCAATTGTCCCGTTTTGTTTCATAGAACGTAGTATTTTTGACAACGCCTTCTCTATTTGAGGGGTTTTGTCCTTCTCATTCCCCATCTTCTCGAATTTGGTTTGATCATCTAGAATGGTTTGCATTTTGTCTAGGTAATCTATCTTATTGAGAAGAACTATTCCAGCACCTTTATCCGGCTTGGAGAGAATAATGCTTTCATTTCTTCTCAGACTTTCGGCTGCTAATATATGTTCTTGCGTTAAGAGATGTTTCAAGTTTGGATTACTCTGCTGGTATTGATAACAACGAGTTAACAAGCGTAGACTTCAATCGTTCAACATCTAGCGGAGATGACGGCTTAAGGTCAGACAACTGAGAAAACAGGTTCTCGAACTGTACTTCCAAATCCAACTGCCTAGTTTTTCCTTTTGGGCAACAAAATCTAGGACCCAGTGACAAAACTTCAATCGACTTTTTATCTAGACGCAATGAGGAAAAGTTATGAACGTGCTGATGGATCGATTCAACGTAAAATCTATAGGAAAGAGACCTGGAATGGACAGTATATCCATTTCAGTAGCTTTGTCCCTCTAAGGCAGAAAAAGAATCTCATAAACTGCTTGACTAACAGAGCCATGAGAATATGTACACAATAGCGTTTTGTAAACAAGACTATGCAACTTTGTGAGAAACAGGATAAGATGACCCGAGCGTGTCCTCGCCACGAACAAGGTTAGAAACCGGACCACGTTTACGTGAAGCAACCCTGTTGACCAATTTGCTATTAATCACACACAAACGTTCAAACAGATTTGCATACGGGTAACGCTCAATTCAATTAATTGTCTCCATAATAAACAATGTAACTTGTCAAGTCCCGTCGATCTTTCCCCGGTCAGCCTAACTAAACTCCTTTGTTTACTAGTAAACGTAAGTGGACTGGGTTGCTACAGTTTAAACAGCACATGGAGACTTTCCAGTCGGACGAACGGTGAGGCCAAGATCGCAACTTCTAGAAGATGGTAGGACAGCGGTTTCAAAAGAAGGTGGACAAGACAGAAAACTAGTAGATGGTGCAATTAAAGATGCAGATGCACTTTGCTTTGAATGCCGGAACGATACAAACTGATGTGACAGTAAAGGAATACAGTAGACATTTGGAACTCTAAGATGTACAAAGTCAAATAAACCGTGAGAACTGTCTGCTTCGTTTCTTCTTAATAAATGTTCCTTGTGCTCTTCAGTCTCAAGTAAACTTATGAATAAAATAATGTCAGAAATGTTCAACATGCATATGTATTGATTATCTGGAATAAACTCAAAATTTACGTTCATTGTTGGAAATCAAGCCAAATGATTTGTTTTTCGTTTTAAAACTATGAAGCGTAAGTGAAATCATATACGTACTTGTACAAAAAAAAGTCAGCGTAACCAGTTAGTTGTATCACGTAGTTTAACCTTGGTTGATTCAGTAAAGTTCCGTATATGGCCCTACAGTGATTCCAGCAGATGCCAACGTTACTGTTTCGAGTAATCGCGCTGACAACCCATTCTGTAGTTCGTTTTGGTGACGCCACGTGACAGAGTGGGACGGATGATTAACTGAGTTCCTGACGTCGAATACTCAGCTCGTGGCGTAATGTGGTAGACCAGTTGCTTTAGCACATGTTGCCCAAAGCAGTGTACCATCAGTCGCTGGTTCGATTTCAGATAACACCCAGACTTCTTACAAGTATATCTATTCAAACGCAG
>LOND01001299.1:24615-38444 GCA_014220965.1 Paragonimus kellicotti | reverse complement strand
CTGCCGTTTTTATTGCACCGAACTCCATTTTTTTCGCTCTTAAGCGTGTTCTACGTAGTAGAAGTTGTATAATATTTAAAGCTTTACGCATCCGAATCGGTGGACTTTAAGAAAGAACTTTACAACCATCAGTTTATCATAAGTCAGTTTGAACCAACAAGTATTGGGAACCACTGATCAGTTTTGTACCGATTATCAGTAAAAGATGCGCAGTGATAATCATAGATACAGACACGTACTTTTGTTCAGCTGATCAATTGGATGGGACCCGGAGTTTCGTTAGGCGGGCAATAGTAAATAATAGCTACTCATACAAATCAGTGGGCATCCAAAATTAGTACAGATTTTAGTTCTAGTCTACGTTAGTGCAACCTTCTGTGCATAGGAACTAATGAATCAGTTAGATTCCATGCCAATGATTTGAATGTTTAGTTGAAGTTTGAAAAACAGAAGTGGCTGAGCGCTTTGTTTTGGTTTGTTATGTGCCCGTTAAATCAAGTTTGTCTTCTTCAGACTAGCGATCGGTTTCAGCCTCAGCATCTCCCGTCGTACGACAACTCTGCTTTGATACTTGTAATAAAAAAGGACTCATCTCTTTAACTAGGATCGAATCCACAGTTATACCTCAATTAATAGTCCTGTCACAACTGACGCGTGGACATTTCTGGTTACTCGTAGCACTCATCTTTCGCTATTTTCAAATAGATTTAACTGTTTAAAAAAGAAATTGCGGATCAGCAATTTGATAATTACTTGCTGTTCAGTGGTATTGGAATAAAAACGGGTCTGTTCACGTCGTATTTCAGTATGTGCACATTAAGCTCACACGACCAGAAACTGTTGCCGCGTGATTGACCGATATATGTCGTGTGTTTCAGATTGATTCCAATTAACTTTCGACCAACTGCTAACAAATTTGTATTGCTTATGCAGCCTTCACCAGCGATCGTTCCCCTAATTTTTTGATAAAAATTTGTCACCACATTTTTAAAAGTATTATGCAATTGAAGTTCCTTATCAAACATTACATACGTAAGATCATTGTGTAACTTTAAACAAACAAACAAAGGTTGATATCAGTGAAGAGTATGCTCACGTTGGTTATCTTTCTTTACTGTAACCACTCATGATGGACTCCACTGAACGACCGGTAATTCTGTACTCTGCGTCTGAATAGATCTACTTGTAAGAAGTCTGGGTGTTATCTGACGTAGAACACGCTTAAGAGCGAAAAAAATGGAGTTCGGTGCAATAAAAACGGCAGACGACAACGGAAAACTGGAATGTGCGCACAGGAACAACGCGAGGAATGAACCGCTATCAGGATGAGTAGTAACTTAAGAAGTTCATCCTTCAAAGGGGACATAGTAAGTAAGGTCTTCAATCGGGAACTAAACATAAAATTAGAGAAACCATTTGCCACATTACAACTTACAACACTTTTCAAATTTGACGCACCATAAGTCTAAGCTTTGAAGAACCACTGCCTTATCCTGGCACATTCAGGTTTCCACTTCAACTGCTCCCGTACAGCTAGTTACATCAGCCATTCAACACGACAAATATCTGAGAGGCTCAAAAAGCACTACCCAAACTGGCATAATGGAGGTTTAGTCGAATGCCTCAACGGCTCTATTCTGGCACAACCCGTTGACGTTGGCTACTGGAGTGTGAACAAAAACGTTGTACTATATACTTGGTAAGTTCTCAAGGCACGTGCGTCTGTGTCTGTTTTGTACAGCCAACGTTATCACCATTCGTATACTGTAACCGGAACTGTGTGTGCGAAAACTGTGTAGACGCCCCATCTTTTCTGGCTGAATTTCAGACACTTGAACCATAATCCAGCAGAAAAAAACCATGCTCCTGTATGCCCTAATCACCTCCCCTTCCTTTAATTTCTATCCGCATACTATCCGATTTCCATTCTCAATGTATGTCCTTTATCCGTCGTCTCCAAACCTGTTAAATGCCTCACTTGTTCCGCCCTATGCACCTTCTCTTTACTCCTCCAGTTGATGTCAACTGCCTTTCAGAATAAGAATTTACACCCATATTCTGCCGCTTTACAACTGTAAAGCTTTGAGAAAGAATTCCTCTAGACGGTGCCTTCAAGCAAAACCACTGTTTGAAGTAAGTATACTTAAGAAAGTCCAGTATTAATACCGCATTAAAAATGTCCACGAACAGAAGCAAACGCGAGGGCTGTTGAAACGTATTCAGGATGTTAGGTTGACATAAACGGAATATTACTCTCACCTGTCTGCAGGTTTCCAAATAAATAGAAAATTTACCTAACACCTAAGAGAAAAGTACCATGTTCGCGTTTCGTAATATTTAGGGCATGTCAGTGGTTCTTACCTTTGTCTTGGTCGCATTTTAAACTATGTCCACGTTTGCACCAGACAGCAATGTAAGCAACCGAACCATCCCTCTCACGACAGGTCTAACGAATTATCATCAGAAATGGCTTGGCTACATTTGTATGCAAGAAAAGAACGGTATGTGCAAGATGAAACAAAGTCGACGTCCTGTTAAAAACAGTCAGGGACTCCACAATGGAGACCTCATTCCGACTTGAATTTACAAAAACATTTGATTAACTGGGTGGTATTTCTTTCACAAACGATTAGTAGATGATTTTGTTTCATGTAGTTAAAACCAACACTCAGACCTGATCGCATCAAAATCTCCCACTAAATCCCCGACTACCCATTGGTAGTAAATGAAGCAACAAAACAACAATCGACCACATAGATTGGAGCAAGTGCGTATCGTTGTGATCCACTAGATGCGAGTTTTGTCTTCATACGCCTAACATATATTGGATATCGCCACTCGTTGTCACACATTCGTAAGTAATCGCGTTAATCACTACACCATTTAATTCATTTCAGGACACGACGGACTTACCTTACGCAGACATTTTACTATAACTGGTTGTGAATAGTATCCAGATTACCGAAACGAGTGGGAACTAGGGGCTGTACAGTATGTGACATGCTTAGTGTATTCTATGGCCTCTTTTATGATTTTTCTCTGAATAGAAGTAACAGAAACGGCTAAATTGGTGATGCGTTTCCTAACTTAGCGTACGAAAAGGCAGAACATTGTTGTTTACAAAGTACTTGCCTCCATTACTGGTAGGATAACTTGAAATCAAATTTTCCTTCATACGTGCTCGTTAGGAAAATAATGAGTCGACTTGAATTTTGCTTATCCTAGAGATCGCCGTTAGAGCACATTATGGCTATTACTAACACTTCACACGCAACCACACACTCCGTGATACAGCCATGTTGAACGCCATGCCAATCATCTCAAATTAGGTTCGACTGCCTTAACAAACTGATCGGTAAACACATTCTTTCGTGTACAGTGCTCAGAAAGGCCGAGTCCTTCGAAATGAGTCAAAGTAGCCATCAGTCTACCCTCATTGAACGAACTCGTGATAAGTACTATTCTTCAGATTTGCAACAAAAAATAACCAAACCAACTGAGTGACATTTGATGTGCTGTTAGGCAGTATAGGTCTTCCGTTAATATAAATTGTACACCACCTAAAAAATCCGCACTGGAGCTACCGTAGATGACAGATGCAAGACCCACGTACAAAATGCGCCAAACTAACGGTTCACTGCTGTTAGGGTTAGTCACTAGTGCATATGGTTGGCTCAACAGTTGTGAAATATGTCCCATTCTGGCATGAGGTATTCACGTTGTTCACCGCTGAAATTAACTCGCGTTAAGCTTGACTAAAACACCACATGAAGACGTCTATCCATATTTACATGCAAGTTGTATTCATACTACTGGAATAGTAGAAAGTAACGTGAAAGATTCAATCATTTTGACGAAACTTAGCTGTAATAAACAATTGATAGAGAAAGCATCCCTAACCGTGGTAACCGTCTTAGCAGGTGAGCTACAGAGCTACTCTGGAAGCCCAAAAAATTCGTACTTCAACACAGTTACCCATATGTTCCACGGCGCAGGCTGCAATCAGATTTCATGTTTCTATTCAGAGTAGATATAATAAGTCTTGTTAATTCCAACCGGTAATCGGTGTCAAACTCCTGACTGTATCAAGGTGTGCGAAATTTGCAACTGCGTCTAAAATTCAGAACAGAAAAGACAAGTGACATCAAGTAATCCCATTTTATCGGAAAAAAGATATCTTTTTTACAAGAGAATAATTATGTTCATGTTAAAGACTGAGAGAACAATAAGTATTTTATTGGCGCTTCTGATATTAAATCCTGTGAACTTAGTTCAATAAATTATGTAGTTTAAACCCGACGCACTTTACCATGAATTATTTCAATCATCACCACGCACAAACAAAATCGATGTAGCAACTGACTAGTTGGTGTGGATCAACTACAGCTGCAAGTCGCAACAGATCATGCATGAGCAACGTTTAGTTGAACGGCCTCCAAACAAGAACTTACCACAGTCTCGGCTCTTTACATCCTTCTGTTTTTGATAAGCTTTTCGATTTATCTTTTCTTGCGGTACGTCAGATTTTGAAACACGTGTCTTCATTTCAAAGGAAATTTGTTTTGAGCTTGTGTGTTGTTGATTTTGTTCTTTGGCCTCACAATATCCATTAAAATTTGCTATATAAACTCGGTGACTACAGTTGGTACCTAATGATGTGTAACTAAATGTGCACATCGTGCTTAAGAACTGTTTCTGAATTCTCTTTTCAAACCTGTATACAAATCATGTTCAGTTTATACATGCTAAAATCCCTCATTAGTTATCAGTAACTGGAAGATCGCTCGAGCATTTCAGTCATTTATGTTACCATAACTAATTGAGACGTCTAACCACTGAGTGCATTCATTGAAATTAACAAATGAGCAAGTGTGCCACCTAGATGAACAATCGTTTAATTCGATCACTACTCACAAACGAATGTCGCCTATTGTTTGCATGTGATAGTTCAAGTTTAAATAACGTTAAATGGATGGCGCATAGATCAGTAGGATAAAAGCATGACTGCAGTTGAATTGCCTGCCGCTGCAAAATGTACGTGACTTACGAGCTTCATTGAGGATGAACCTCGATTCTCTTAATACTTTTCAAAATGGTTTGACTGTGTATTCTGTGGGAATTCAAAAACTACCATCATTTGTGTGTGGTGTTCAAATCTCGCTATCGCGGATTTCTACAATATTGACAACCAGTCTACTTTGACGAAATGTATTTGGTGTTAAATCATTTCTGAACGTGTCTACACCGTTGGCTCTCGACGGTTCATTCCGGCGTTACCATGCTCAATGATAAAAATAGCAAAAAAGATTTTAGACAAAATTACTGCCCCCAAATAGTTTGATGTATATACGTGCCTATACGTAATCACCGACGAAGCGATGGAAAATTGCATACCTACTGTCAGCTACTACCCACCCAAAGCTTGGAAATCCTCAATGCGTTAAATGATGATCCTCTACTATCTGCCGCTATCAGTAATTGCACAGATTGTAGAGGGTTGAAGAAACTGTCGAAATAAAACAATGTACCAACAAAGGTAAAATTCCAGTTCACTCAACAATCGTTCATTTAACAAACTGGAATATTATTCCAAACTATCTGGCTAATTCCCAAATGTATTCAGCAACAGAACGACTGATCACGTGCTCAAAAGACTGAGGTCTGTTACGATCACTTTTCTGCATCAAACGATTTCAAATTACGACGCTGTGTCTCATTCAAAGATGGAAAAAAAACCGACGACCTGAATCAAAATGAGGCTAGGTTTGGAGCCAAAAGCCCTTTATCTTTCTTGGTAAGCTGTTTTTAGAAGAAGCAGAACAAGTTCCGTAGATTCGCTTTTAAGTCACGTCAGATCCAGTACCCTCCACGCTTTTTATCCAAAATCAGCCATTGACTTTACAAGATTCTGGATATCATCAACAGAAGGATGTCTAGCATATAAGATGTAAACTTACGGTATGACTAAGTTACAACTTCTGGCTTGCGTACTGTTGCAGCATTGAGATCGGAAATATGAATTCACATGAGCAATGGCCGACTGACTGCTGTTTACTATACGGTCAGGGTGTCACAATCAACTGTAAACCATCCAGCAATGTCACAGATTGTCTGAGATACGCCTGGTGAACCCAGTCGAGGCCAAACGAATTAAGATTTTCTCAGTTGTTCCAGCGTTGATAAAATATTTTGCTGCAACGCCTGAAGATAGATTATGTCTTAGTTTGTAAATGACTATGTGAATACAGGTTTTACCTGTAACGTTTTTTTCCGAAAACAGAGGCCTGATATTTCGTGCTTCAACAAGCCCTGCTCGTAGATTGCAACAAATTGATGTGATTATTCATGTGCAAAAAATGGGGATCCCTATGCGAATCCAATCACACATAATCTTGCTTCGTCAGGGAATAATATCGAAAATATAAACCTTTTCGATGAAGCCTATTTGCATTCGACAACTGGAGCATTTGTAGTTTGGCTTCCGGGTATAGCCGACACTGGTAACCTTTGATTATTTTGTGTGTTTCAATGTGTCGCTTTTTTTGGGCGAGCCGACAGACGTTCTTTTGGAGGTGAATTTACACGTCTCACAGCATCGCCAGCTAACCACTCACCGGTTGATGTGCACGGCCGACCATTTCTTTGCAGGCAATAAACACTGTAACGGACATTCTCTTCAACATTCCAACGGAGACTCAGACAACAAATCGCTTTTCACTATATTTGCTAGTGGTCTACTCAGAACTTTCACCGCAGACAGTATTAACTAATGGTATTTGCAGATCAATAGCACGTTGTAGTGATTATTTGAAGTTCACCTAAGATGTTCTACGCTGTCATGCTTGCGCTCTTCGAGCTAGCATGTTCCAAACAATAACAACTGTTTGCAGATGTTGGTCGAGTTCCTGTCAAACTTGCACTGTTCGAAACTCGAAGTAATTTGTTGTCCGCATCTGCCGATTTGGAAAGTACTGTCTACGCTCTTGGGTCGTAGTAGCTTTTCGTTACTTTGAATCCACAGCTAACTAAGACGATGTACGAGCGGTTGGGAGCATAGTATGCTAGTGACCTAACCTCTCAGTGCAACAACAAAATACTCTTGACATATCTTTTAACAACTTCAAAAATGTATGTATGAGCTACATGAAATGTTTATAAATAGTTTAAAAGCTTATTGTTTAATAAAAGGTCTTTATATAATTCATCACATTCTTATTGTTTTGCGTTACGACCAGGTAATTAGTTTCGATAGGAGTGCTTTCATTAGTAGCATCTACAATTACTTTTCAAGTCAGATTGTCCGAGTGACCACCACAAAGCATTTTCTTGCAGTTTGTTCCTATGCTTTGTTGAACTTTGGCCTTTAAAATTCTCTACATTCTTTCGATAGTGTTGATTGAGGGAAAATTTGGACTAACTCGAGGCGATTTTTGAGTCACCTTATCAGTATGAGGACTAGTGTGTGGTGCATAGTCTCACACAGAGATTGTGTCCAAATATATATTACGAAACACGCAGCGGTACTAGAATAACCAAAAAGGATAAGGGTACAGGGGTATGACAGAGTTACGTTTAAATACAGTTGTCCTCCTTGCTCGTCTGACTGTCCGTGACTCAGGGTCTTCGTGCACAACGTTGACGTAGCGGTCTGAAAGGTGAACAAAGCGGCCATGTGATAATTACCACTTCTAATTCAATCCGTGCGCGCTAACTAGTTTCGGTCGCGCGTTACACAACTCCCCTCTTCGCTGGGCACCGTCCCCGGTGCCTCACCTATGTCTAACACGTTCGGAACTTCGACTTCCATCCTCGACCTCGGGGACGTCCGATGGTGCTTCGCGGACTTTATTCCGTGTTTACGGCTTTAATCAGTTGAAGTGGACCACAATCGGCTGTCTGTAACTTCCTGTCAGTTCAGTAATCTGACAGGTTGCCTCCGAAAGTATTCGTTCGACAACATACGGCCCTTTCCACTGTTTGTGCATCTTCGCCGGGACTCCCGGGCTCGGAACCGTGTTGTGTAACCACACTCTTTCGCCAACCTTCAGGGGAGCTCCGAAATACCCTCTTATCATGTCCTTCTGATGCTTGTGAGATGACTCTAAATGTGTTTGTGCAATTGAGTGGGCCCACCAAAGTGTATCAAGAAGGTGGCTTACTGTGCAGCTGGAAATTGAAGTTCCTCCGTAACTGGTATCTGTTCATCTGAGGGTAGGCTTACCTCTCGGCCGGTCCATAAATCTCCGGGATTTGAGTAGTGGATGTATGAATAGCACTGCGATAAGTCAATGGAGACTTTGATGTAGCTGAACCCCATCCGGTGGTATTCTCCTCCGAAAAAACCCTAAGAAGACTTTGAGGGATCAGTTCGTCCTTTCCACCTGCCCATTGCCCTGCGGGTGGTAAGCTGTAGTTCGCGTTTTATCTATTCCTAGTAGCCTACACATTTCGCGAACCAAAGAGCTTTCAAAGCACGAGACTTGATCTGGATGGAGTTGGCCAGAGACTTATCAAAGACACGCCCGATGGTTGACAGTGACTGTTGCTAACTTCGATGTATCCACCTGTGCAAGCGGGACTGCTTCGCACCATTTGGTGAAGTAATCAACCAGGAC
This sequence comes from Paragonimus kellicotti, assembly GCA_014220965.1. Taxonomy (NCBI): domain Eukaryota; kingdom Metazoa; phylum Platyhelminthes; class Trematoda; order Plagiorchiida; family Troglotrematidae; genus Paragonimus; species Paragonimus kellicotti. The sequence continues at coordinate 29,829 of LOND01001299.1, read as the reverse complement.
CAAGATGTACCGATTGTTTTGGGGTGTTTTAGGCAACGGACCTTACAATGTCAACGCCGACCAACTCGTTAGGATACTCTGCAGTCATAACCTGCAGCGGCGGTCGACGTCTTACTTGGGGTTTTTGAAGATGTAATGTTTTTCGAACGATTGGCATAACAACCTAACATCTCTCTGCTGATGTGGCCACCAAAATCGTTGTTGTGCAGCCGCCTCCAGTTTATTAATCCCGCATAACCTAGCTCGTGATGTAATTTTTTAAACGCCACGCGTACCGTGGATTGAGGAACCACAATCCTTCTCGCATAAGCAGCCCCACGTTGGATAAACAATACTCCCTGCATCATCTTGAGCTGTTCCTATAACCCCCAAAAGGTGGCGAGACTCGTAGCTTTTCCACTCCATTTCATTCATCGTTGATCTATCACCACCGTTCCGGTGCCTTTCATAGAATAGCGCAGTCTCGGGATCTGCTGCTTGAGGCTGCTGTCAGCGGCCATATTTTGCACTCTATAGGTGGTGCGTAGTACAGTGTAAACAGTTGCCATGATTGTGCGTGCGACGACTCGATAGTGAGTCAGCGTTGGAATGTCATTTGTCGGAATATTTGTTCGCATACGAAGCCATATTCCTGCAGGATCTCCTGCCATTGGACTAACTACCTCCCTGAGTCTTCGGAGGTTTATAACCAGCGGAAGGACTGGTGGTTCGTGCGCACGATAAAACTAACGCCCAAAAGATAATGCCGGAAACGTAGCTCGACAAAGAGTAGCGCAAGCGTTATTTCTTGTCGTACAGTAGTTCTTTTCGCATTTACTTAAACATCGGAATACCGTTGGCTATCACCCGTTCCCTACCATCTTGTCCTCGTTGCGAGAGGACCGCTCCGATTGCACTGTCGCTTGCATCGGTATCCAGGACAAACTCCCCGGCCTTCGGTGACAGGTCAGGAAAAGCTAGTACTGGCGCCGTGCACAGAGCTTCACGCAGTGAATTCAAAGCAAGGTCGCACTTTTTCGTCCACATGAATTCCTTTTTATTTTGAAATAGTCTGGTCAAGAGGGCTGAAATGCTGGCGAAATCGGTAATGAACTGAAAGTGATGGGATAAGAATCTTAGGAAGCTCCTCAGTTCATTTGCATCCTTCGGTGTGGGCCAAGATCGGATTTGTTCCGTCTTTCTTGGGTCTGTGCGGATACCCGACCCAGAGATTACGTGCCCCAGGAATGTTACCTCTTTCAGCAAGAAGTGGCATTTCGAGGGCTTTAGTTTTAAGCCGACTTCTGCCAGGCGGTCCAGCACGGACTCCAAATTGCGCACATGCTCTCGTTTAGAATGTGACGTCATCCAAACACACTAGGCCTGTTCTCGGGATCAGGTCGTGCAGTACTTTCTTCATTAAGCATTGAAATGTCGCCGGTGCGCTCGATAATCCATAAGGCACAACTCGGAACTTATACAGTCCCGACGGTACGGTGAAGGCCGTCTTAGCTCGGTCATTTTCTTCGACCTCCACCTGCCAATAGCCTGATGCTAAATCTAACGTGCTAAAATACGTGGCTCCGCCGAGAGCATCGAACAGGTCGTCGATTCTTGGTAATGGGAATGCGTCTTTCTTTGTCACTTGGTTGAGCTTCCTGTAGTCGATGTATAGTCGTAGCGCAGTCTCTGGATCTGCTGTTTGAGCCGGCTTGCAACGGCCACTGAGCTCGATTAGCCGCCATCTCACCTAACGTCTCAAGCCACCGACTCTGTGAGTCGCGAGGGCCCCAGCCCGGGAGACGAACCCGATCTACAGTGACCAACCCCTTCGTGAACGATTTCATTTGTCTACGCCAGGTCATCATCTGTCCACCTCGCACCTTGCGCCAGTCGGCCGCAGCGTCAGCAAACAGTGCTCGGTGTGGCAAACGACTAGCTGGCATCCTTAGTACATGACCTAACCATCTAAGTCTGTGCAACTGTAAGGATTGAACGAAAGAGCTCAGTCGATAATCATCGTCAAATACCCGTGGCTTATTCACTGCTCTCACCCAACACGAGTGGTTGAACGCAAACATCAGTGGTCATTAAGATTGCTTTACTAAAGCTTGGATGAATTTCATATCCTGGCAGTGACAAGGATTTGTAACACCGATTGTTTCTAATAAGTACAAAACTCGAGTGTAATGATTCTTCATCAGAGCAGAAAGAAGACATATATTGCGATATGTTAACATTTCATTTACTCTCATCAGTCGCAAACGTAAAACATGCTAGTTATTCTGCTAGACAAAGGCTAGCTGGAAAATCCACTAGAATGCAGAAACTATGCCTCAATGTAAGTGATCTTGGGTTTAGAAACGATCGCCTCCCTAATTCCTGTTCAGAAAAATTAAATTAACAAGCTTTTTGGAGAAACTGTTGAAGAAACTCGTCGAACAATATTGTATATCAGTTAACTAGGAGCACCTACTAAGGGATAATAAGGATCAACAATATTATTAGGACAATTAGTAACAAACTATGGATTGCTTGCGCAACCGGCCTTCTAGTTTGTTTGCCAGAAATACCCAGTTAGTCCGATCGTATCGAGAAGAGGCAAACAAACTTTCAATGTGGTGCCACGTAACTTTGTCTTTCCACCAGCGTAATCATGACTGGAATTCGGATAAAATCTTCAAGCTGCTGCTATCGTTTGCACCACGTTAACTTGAGGTGAGCAAGCATGACCGCAGCGGACACATCAGTTGACCTTCTGACAACCACTACAACGTGCTAACAGTCTACCGTTGAGGTTAGTTGTAACTGCCTATAGCACAGAACATATCCATTCGGTCACCGTAGGCGATCAATTCATCGGGCGATTGGTTGACACCGTATTTTTGAATCTCATGTCCGTTATCCGTCCGCCCACCTTTACAACTTCTGTGGTCACTGTTCATGATAGTGATCGAAATTCCGATGCCTTTCGAAAGGTGGTCAGTAACAACATTCCAGCTAAGTACCAACTGCACAAGTGCATTGAACTTAACTCCGCCAGTACAGAATTCGAGTTTCCTTCATGGAATAACAGTGTAAACAGCTTGGATGGATTTCACATTCGGGCAATGGCAAGGATTTATAACACCGATTATTTCTAATGCGAACGAAACTCGAATTTAGTGCTTCTGCCAGGCAGAAGCCATAGAAGAAGGATCCTACAGTTATCAGTGGTGTGAATTTTGTAGGCGCTCTCTCATTTTACCTATCCTCTCGGATTTTTAAATTGTGGATTCCGTTTGCTTATCCTCACGGTGATATTTGAGCACGTGTTTGACTGTTGTATTGTTGGATTGTAGTCATATGAAATATTGGAACGATCTCTAACAGTTTCTATCCAAAGGCTTGTTCGATGCATTGGTAGTCATGTGAATTTTGTCATTTGGTAATCCTCGTATTATGTATAATAACTGACGAATTTATTTCGCTTCATAAATGGATGGTATACTTTTCCACGTTTCAAATGTCTTTCAAACCAGACATTACTATTTGAAAACTCCAGTGTATAACCCAGTCACATTAATAATGCTAAACTGATGAATATTCTTTGAGATGTAGATGAAAACGTAATGAATATCAACTTTTTAATAAAAGCAAACATTTCACAATTATTCCGGGCACACCAACTTCGCAGTGCTATTTTTATGGTTGCTAGGTGTCAACACAGTCAACACAATCAACCTTAATTGTTTTTATATTCCCTTTACCGTAATCTTACTTAATTCAAAGAATACTGGACTGTTCTTGATAATTTTAGACAAAGGAAACGCCATAACGTCGTTGAATCACCATTAGATTGAATTAAAATCTTTCGTATTTACTGTTTCTACTACAGACGAGTTGGCACGCTGGCCGAAAACCAGTGCGTTACTATGACTACACGTATAAAACAACTCGATACCTACCAATCTGCATTCGTTTGTTTCAGTGATCTCCAAGTGATCACATCGATGCTTCATTTGTGCACTCCGGAATGTGACAAAATCCTGTTTATTGCCAGATCAATCGGATCTCACTGCATTTTGCGGCCTCACTTGCTTACGAACTAGATTACTCACCGCTGACTTCAAAATATTTGAATGCTCGTGATTATAATCCTGAAGATCAAAGAATTATTATCGCGGGTTTGTCGTGTATTTCATTTCACTTATTAGAATTTTCCAGGTTCATAGTATTTATGTTCTTATACTGAAAGATCAAAATGTATTTGACGGGACAACTTGTAGGTTATCAAATAAGATGGACACACATTTCCACGTAATAACATTTGACCAAACAGGCAGTTTAAACACGGTGCATTTTTCTGTCGTCGGACATCTGACAAACACTGAGCATCTTACCAGTGGACGTTGCATTTTAGATTTGTTTTCCTATTCGTGGAAATTGCCATCTAGAAGATGCCAGCGTCTGATAAGATATCCGGGCAGCAGACAGCATAGAACGCGATACAGCGGTCCGTGGACACAATGAACAACGTATAACGAAATTTTTTTACAGCTGTTAGCAGTCAGATGAACTACTTATTCAAAAAATGTAATGAGGATGTCCATAGAATGTTCAGGCATATGCACGTTATCAATCCATATAAATGGCTTCCTCAGAAAGATCATAAGAAGAAAACTGTTTTTTTTTTACCGTGGAATACAAGTGTACTCTTCAATCCCATCCATGTTAATGACTCGACTCATTCACTTACCAGTGAAGCTATCAACGTGACAAGCGGTTCACTTATCCACGGTAACTTTTGATGACTAAGTCACCGGGCGGAACGATACGGGAAACAGTTCAACTGACCTATTTCTTCCATAATGTTACTTCCACAATTCCATTGTCTAGCTCTATCCAATAGACCTAGAGCGACCGACAGAACAAGTGGAAAATCCTCGAGTGGCCGGGCAACTATATTTTTACAGGTATGTTACGTTCCGTGTCAAAACTGGTCTCATACGTTTGTTGAACAGGAGATGGAAGAAAATCTCTAAGAAGAGCACAATGAACGCAGATTCAAGTAAGCCGCCAGGACGTCCCAGTGATAATGACCATTCTGGAATACGCGTTAAGAAAAAATGCATACATCAGAAGATAGTGCAGATGAAAAAAACCGTGGGTAAACTTGTCGTTCGAAGGCGAAGCAGTAACTGAGCTGATTCCGCAGCAGATAACTAACGTTGTCAGCGGTACCTGTTATGTCAT
>LOND01001298.1:46801-60980 GCA_014220965.1 Paragonimus kellicotti | reverse complement strand
TAACGAGGACATGAGAAACGCATTTATTGCTTTCTCATCACGAGATTAGTCGGATGTTAGCATTGACTACTTAAAACGGAGACGGCCTGAATTGCACGCTTAAATAGATACTGGTAACGCTGGAAGACATTCTAGTTGGGTGACTCCAGAGTCAATATTGGTATTTAATTCGCAGGACATATTCATAGCATGCAACAGTGTGAAGGTAGTCAGGCAGTGCTCAGTTTTCTCGTTTTAAAGCATACATTTGAAATATGGTCCTTTGAGGAAGAACGCTTTTTTTGAAAAAATATTTCAGCATCCAAACAGAAACAAGAGGCAATGTGCTTATTAATCTAACAGGTCTACCCAATGCTAACTGGCATCCTTAATTTACGCTGTTTCCTTGTAATTCGACAAACATTTCAGTACTGTCCTATGATGGTTTTAAGATTTCAGCAATGCATTTGGTACTTGCACCAGAAAAGTCCTTCCCATTCTACCCATGTTAATCCCACTTGCCTGAGACATGTTTGGGATTGGTTCAATAATCGTTTGGATTTTGCAGCCTACTTAGCTGTTTAGCGCATACGAGACTCAGTAGTCATGATTTCCTATAAAGTATCGTAATCCTTTTGCATTTTTTGTCCTGTCTACTTAAGATCTGCCTATACATGAGGAAAACTTTCTTTCCAGCTTCAGCTTACAAAAGAAGACAGCGTGCTCAGACGTAAAAACAAATTACTCACACTGTCAAGATGAAACCTTTTCTTTACTAAAACACAATTTGCAGTTCTTGTCTTTTCAGTATTTTATCTTCTGTATGTACAGAGTTTCTAACCACAACAAGATGTTCCACAATAAAAATATTGTCAGAACTCTGTTTAACTGCAGGTGGCCTGAAGACTAGCTTTTTATCCAGTATTGGAGCCATTTACATGAATACACTTAACCATGTGGTTTGTACGTTGTTCATTTCTTCCTCATTGATTACACTTCTTTTCTGTTCCAGTTGCCGGCCTTCTTACCAGTGTTTCAACTAAAATATACGACGTACTCATGAGTGCATTTACACAAAGTGCATTTTCTTATCTGACCTGATTGAATCCACCGTTAGTTTATATTCCATATCTTATGACAAGCTTCGTCGTAATACTTCTTACTGACTATTAACAGCTACAACAAACTCGAGTTATTTACTATTTTTTTCTTCTTCGCACGACCGCCCTAGCTACTCAAACTAGTAGTTACACAAACATTAAAACGCAGGGCGTCACTAATCTCTTACTTGCGCCGCAATCATTACACCAAGCAAATAATCGGCAATGAGTAGGAACAACGCCTGCTGACATGAACAAAACGAAAATGTGTTCATCGGCGAAAACTGAGAGACAGAAGACATTATGTCTGAAATCTTCCGTGTGTATAAACTCCAACACAAAAACCGAATATCTTGTTGATATTTATCACTCTTGGCGTACGGTTCCATTACCAGTCCAAGCAGATATATGCCCCGCGATATTGACGAAAAGTTAACTGAAAAGGTGACTAGTTATTAGTTGTCCAAACTGAGTGTGTGATTATAAGAGGTTAAACCGATAAACTTAGTAGTTTCCCATTGATAAACTACTCTTTCGCCTCACCTTTCCCAGTTCAAATGACCGAATTTGGCATAAACTACCAATCTGACTGCAAGAGACAGTGAATATTAAATTGCTCACTTTTGGATAACAGTGGTTAGCTCAAGTTGGTGTACGCCCTCCCTCAAAATCGTGTTGTTTCCCAGTTCAAGTATGAACAAATCACCGTAACCCCCATAAACACCGTTGTGTCAAGGTCACGGTGGTTTACTTCCCAACCCGATTATCAGGCCTAGTTAATATAATAAACATCAACGGTTAAGAGCGGTACACACAAGCCCTTATAGATGGATAAACCGAGTATGTAATTCGGTTATATAGCTACGGAGACATTAGAACTTGAGTGGATTGGATTGTATTATTGATAAATGGTTTGGCAGATTCGAGACCCAATTGTGAGATGGCTGGACTTCGGCTGGATGCGAACCGGCGACAGAACTAGTGTGTCCAGAAGTGGCGTGTGTTGTACCGGATTCGGTTGAGCTAAATCCTTTAATGGGAACCGGTGGACCATGTGTGTGGACCAAGTAACATTGAGATATATGAAGCAAGAGCATTTCGTGAGGGTTTGCCGTAACGGAGGTGGGTTAGCGGTAGGGGTCATCATACACTTACGTCATGTTTAGGCCCTCTTACACAGGGTTTATGTCCTGTTCCAAACACCTAACTCAGCCCCGTCACCCAACCGTGGCCAGTGATCGATCAAGATGAACAAGCAGCAAACGTGGAAAGTAACAAAAAGCATCGAAATAAAGTAAAAACACGTTAATTCCCCAGTGGAGTGGAATATCACAATCGTCTTTTTATCAGTCAGTAGATAGCTGAATTCTTGAAGGAAAACAACTTGTCAATTAGAGTGAAGCGTAATGAAGTCCAACTGCCCACCGGTAATCAATGCGTTGCAGGCCGCGATTTTCATGGAACGCTTTGTCATTATTGTGTTAAGTGAAGATATTGTAAAATTATATCAAAATTTAAATAGAAAAAAAAACAGAACAGCGTAATTACTGACCGGGGGTGTAGTTCCGTTTCGGTCGAACGTGTTCTAATGAGGCTGCATGAAAATGGCAACCTAATGTGCATTTGGGGGCGTAGTGATTACGTCAGTTGGTGAAAACAAGTCTTGCTGGTTCATGTTGATAGATCGTTTATACTGTGAGGATGCGGTAACGAAACCAGACTAAGTCCACATCGTCTGTCTAAGTAAGTCACTAGGTGCGGTGAAAACCACAATGGTTAGATGGCGTCAATCTTGAATAAAGAGTGTAGTGAGTGAGACGACTGATGAACCAACACAAGTCCCGCGAGAAGCATGCTGCACTCCGAATTCAGACCCGTTTGTCCATTACAGATATTTGTCAATGCACTTTAAATCGCCTCCTTGTCTCGCACTATCTTACCCTATCTAGTGGTCATGATTGTGTGGGGTTTTATTCACTGTTCTTCATACTGTTGGCAGTTCAAACTGGAACGAAAACGACGCAGTAAAGTGACCTGTTGATACAATTGTTATTTTCGTGGCTGAAATTTATCCTGCTGCACACATTGTTGAGCAGTCTTTAAGGTTCAGGAGAGAGTGCAAGCGGTAAAGTTGAAACACTTCGTGAATAATAAGTTTGTATTTTTTCAGTCTCGCTTTCAAGAGGGACCACTTGACCGAAGCTCTTATTAGAAAGCTCAAAATGCCAGCCGAAACAACGCGTCTCGCAGTTCAGTTGTGCGTGAGTTTCCGTTCAACACCCGTTATCATGTCACAACTAAAGACAAACTTCCATGTTCTACAACCAGCTGTTGTGTGTACTCATTTGTTTGCTCGTGTCGAGCATCATACATTGGTCGTACTACAAGGCGATTGTCTGACAGAGTGTGTGAACATCATCCTGCGTGGTTGAATAGTGGTGTGGTGAGAACGATTTCAAGCGCGACTGTTGTCCATTTGACTAGCTCTAATCATTCTGTCAACAAACAATGTATCTTTCAGATTGTCTACCGAGTGCCAAGGAAATCGATCAAAATGGTGAGATTTCGAATGTTGACCGTTGCCGAGGCCATTAGTATCCGATTTCGCAACCCTGACCTCTGCGCACAGAAGAAGTTCGTGCGGACACTTAATCTCCCCTGGCCCACAATCAATCAAGCTGACAATATGGAACAATTATTGCGTAACTACCAGCTAACACGCAGTCCACACTCTCACTTGGCCGATTTTCTTGCTCACCCCGGTCTTCGTTTTCCTGTTTACTGTGTTGTAATTAGTTTGACGATTAAACACAGGAAACAAGTTTTGTTGTCTACTTTCTATTACTCATTACTTTCGATTCGTTTTTGTTTAGCATTGGCCGCTATTTCTAAAGTAAAAATGCATGCTCTTCCGCCGTACAAAACAAGTGCAATTATATATATATATATATATATATATATATATATATATATATATATATATATATATATATAGAAAACAAGTCTGTTTAGCTACTTTGTTGTTCTCAATTTCTAATGGCAAGGGTATTCCTATGTTGGAAAATTGAAGACATTCTATGAATATGTTGTTAGACACCGACAATTATGCAAACCTCCAGTTTTCGTTTACCGTAATAAAACTAAATGAAGGTTATTCATTGTCCAAGTTCATGGCAGTTTAACACGTTGCAGAACGTTACTAGTGAAACTGAAAGGGTCATGGTTTTAGTAGACAAGTAAGAAAAAGGAAGGATGTGTTTCCGTTTTCATTCGAAAATTGTGGCAATCTTACACGACATTGTTGTCACACACTATGTTACTGAGGTGTGTGTGAAAAAATTGATCCAGCTTCATGTGGAATCATTTCCCTTACAGTTATGCACGGTGATAACAGTTGTGGTAACAGTGTCAAACTCGGTTGAGGTTATGAGGTTATTCTGCAATGAACGATTCCGATTGAAGGTGCACACTACAAGTAATTAGCATGCATGTAATCCAAAGTGTCTTAGATAGCTAACACCCATATGACATAACAGTAACACATGCAATCACCACACACTATAAGTAAAATCCTAATATAGCTTAACCAGCTGGAGTTAATCGTATTTTCCAATAGGAGATACGTTAAGGTAAACCCGGAAACAACGACAGCGGAACAGTTCTGGTAAGCAAAATATTCTTCTGTGGAAGCACTTTGATTTTTGGTCGCTCAGTGTGGTTGGGGCAGTGGACAGTGCACCCGAGCCTATGGCATGAGTAAAGGATATTAAATCCTGTTCACATGTGGTTGTGTTACTGATGACAAACTTTGACATGGGTGAAACTCAGAGCTAGTAATGGGTTACCCCTTACATCGTTGTTCTTCTAATACCGTCCGGTAAATAAGTTTGCTTAATTTCTGAAGGAGCTGGAAGATGTGAATGGTTTTCTGTTTGTAACAAAAAACCACCATGTGTTCATGAGTAGTACGATTGGAACCGAAAATATAAAATACGGTATAGTCGAATTTCGGTAACAGCGCCGGCTCCCGCTGAATGACACTATTAGTTGAGGTAGTGGTGTGACAAAGTTAGTGAGTGAATTTAATGAAACTCAACTTACGCCACAAACGGTACAAATGCACAAAATGTACACCAGATTGTAAACTGCAATATAAAAAACGCACCGTCAAAAAAACGTAGATGAGATATATTTTTATAACCAAGCTAAAAGTGGTCTAGTATGGCTTGTCTTCCCTAACGTTCTCGGTGGTGTACTTTCTTACTCCTACTCAAATAAAGACCAAGTAATCAATGCTAGTAGTTTGATGGCAGTTGACGGTGTCTCATCTGGGCAGACAATCAGCAATCGATGATAGCCACTTAGTCGGTTTGTTAACGATTTCACGAAATACCCTCTCTTCTGTACGAATGAGCACTTCCTCTTCGCATTGAGGGCAGTAATGATTTATCACGCGTATGAGTGTGACCTGTTTTCCTCCGTCCGCTCCATCAACGTGTTGGTGTTTTGTAAAACTATCTTCCTCCAAATGCCATCAGGGTAGTTTCTTTACATACATTTTATTGCCTTGCGTATCTTGGTAGTGGCGCCTTCAGCGAGATAGCAATATGGGACAGGTGGTTATAGTAGGCAGGCCTGGTTTACAAGCCTTTACTTGACCATGAATCTGTAAATGGAAAACCAGTCCCATTACCAAGACCCTTACTCAGTCGCTCCCTCATACGAGCTTCCTTATAGTGACCAACTCAATACAACGGACACCATCCGAGGTTCCCGAATTGTTCCCACCTGAAAATCACCTTCGTTTCTTCACTTCCATGGTCATTCTGCAGTCCGCCTGACAACGAAAGCACCGGTTTCACTGTACAACTTGTATCAAACTTCCAGTGGCGTGAAGAACGTGAACTGGCCGTAATTGTTGGTACGAGACTGCGCAACAAGATCACAAGACGTATTGAAATGAAAACCTTGATTGTCGATCTTCCCCACTTGTGCCTATCTGCTTGACAGCTCTGTACACGTTTTTGCTTTTAGTACACTGATTTGTTGATCATATTCACTACTACTGTCTAGCAATTATATTATGTCCTGTTTTGTCATTTGCGGCTTTCGTATTCACAGTATCATTCAAGCCACCAGTCACAGATTCTATCAGCCCACAGAAGCATACTCACAAACGGTACTTGTCATTGAAGCATCTGATCCATTTCGTATCACAAAGTAAAGAAGGAGAATTTAGGAGTAGACGACAAAAACGATAAGGACTATAAAAAAATTTTCTATCACAAACACAGAAAAGGATATCACATAGTCCAGTGGGCAACGCGAATGAGTGGCTGAAGAAAGTATGCTAAATTCACTTCCAGTTTTTTAATCACGGTTAAAATGAAGGGCACATGAATGTTTTCTTTCTAGTGGTAGACCTTTAAGAGGAAAGGCAGTGGAATTGTCAGAGATCTCCTGGGTAGAGTATTCGTGTGTCAACAACGACTGCTTACATTTTGTTTGCAAATCACGAAATTCATTTTCCGATAACATATCATGGGTACTCGTCGGACTTCCATCTCACGTAATCACTAGCTGCCTGAACTGGTGATAAAATGAGCACCTCCTAGTCTTGTCAAGATAGGAACAAGCTTATTTACCACGTGAACTGCGACCAATATAAAGGGTACTTATTTCGGGGTACTTGCAAGTGTTGAGCATGTTAATCATAGAAATTATATGATTCCGAATCTGTTCACACTGCGGACATCTCTTCACAGTGAACACTTACTTTCTCTGTAAGAGTGTCCACTAAGACGACAGAGTTTTACGCAATTTTTGGGAGGTGTACAGTATTAAATGACACTCAGGGCACTTTTGGTTACCTACCATGAACCTGCTTGATAGTGTTAAAACCTGAAGATTTTGTGGGAGTGAATTTCAGGGCAGCTTGATGAGTAGATTTCTTCCGTTCTATAGGTTAACCAATTTGACTGTTGATTAACGTATTCCGCGGAGTGACATTAAACGGTATACATAAGTAAGACAAAACAGAATTGTAACGGTTAGGAAGATTTTCCAAATTAACGGTGTTTCATTTTGATATACTAATAAGGATATGGGATGAATCTCTTCATTACTTTAAGAGCACCGCATTCTTACGCCCTGATTACAACAAGGTTTAACACGCCAGTTCAGATACGCCAGAACATGAACACACGAAGTAGCGCATGACTTTGAACGCTTGCTCCTGAACATCTCAGTTAGGTATTGGTCAACGTCTCAGTATTAACCATCATGTTCCATAAGATACACGAGCCTAATCTTTGTCCTTCAGGTGACTTGTTCACAATGAGTTTGCTCGGTGGACAACGGCAACACCGCAGTCGCGAGGCGAATTCATGAAGTTACACTGAACTACAAGTTTCCGTACGTTGCAAATGCATTTTAATATACCATTTGAAACAATATATTGGCTTCATCTCAAACGTTACTAACGTTACAGACACATTATATGAACAAACAATATTGACAATAACCCCGTTTTGCTTGTTAATAGTGTGTATTTAAGAGTAGGTTTTCTTGTGAGCGGTTGTGTACATAGTGCCTCAATCTAGAGCCAAATATTGGGTAGCATGCATTCCATTTAATGTCACATTGCACTGTTCTCTCAAGCTCTGCTATTATCACCAGTCGAGGATAGAACAAAGAACGGACTATCAATCTACAACTCCTGTCTGATATTTCGCGCCTAAATATGCTAAAAGTATGTAGTGTTATGTAATCGCAAAAGTTCGACAAGTCTCTGAACTGTCAACTGCGCCCAGAGACCCTATTGCAACAAAAAGATACAGTACTCGTTCCAGTAACCCCAATGTACAAATAATCAACAAGACATGGACAGAATTTCATACCTTCATAGTGTCATGTTACTTATATCTCGTTATCTATATCAACATAAGATAATTACTCTTTTTTATGCTGTTGGTTTTCCTGGTTAAGCAGGTGATTCGTGTCCTGATGGAAAAACTCACCGACGGACTGGACCTAATTTTCTTTGCCACACGAGGTCAACTACTCCGCAACATTATTCATCCTTACGTAAGCACTATTCATATTGGTGGATGCAGTTTTGCATTTTGCTTCTTATATTCTAGCAAAATTGATTATAGTTCGTTTCTCACTAATCGTTTTTCTAATAAGATTCATTTTCGTATACAGGCAAGTATAACAAAATGTACCATGTTCACCGTGTTCTTGATGGAGCCGCTTCAGTATAATTTAGATAAGGGATTATCACTGTTACCCAGTTCAGTCTGCAAAGTATCCTTAAGAAACTGAACTTGGTTGCGAAATGGTGAGATTATTACCTACATATTATGGATGTTTCGTTTATCTTTGCAAGTGCCCAGATTTTGTTTGGAAGCCAAATTTTCGGTTGGCAACCGGTTAATAGCTGAGCGTTTATTTTATAGATGATGCTGTTGTGTGGCAGTATGCATCGGTCGAACGACTACACGTTTGTAATAGGGACTTTTAAGGCCAGCCAGAGTGATTGGAAAACAGGAACAGAACCAATTACTAGTGCAAACTCGTGTGAGAAACCATCAACTAGACGCATCGAACGCATTTCAGATGGTCTACAGTTACCGTCAACTGAGCCAATTCAGTCGAACAGCGGATTATGACAAAAGTCGAACCAGGGTTTACTGGGCTATGTATCCCAGTGCAGTGTTCGCCACACAGACTGAGCAGGCCGTAAAACTTCCCCATCACGGAGAACTTAACACTCAACGCTTATCAGCATCCATCCAGGCTGCTGACCATGGTCACGGGGAGTTGGCCTTACTCGTGTCAGTAACAGTGAGTAATGATATTTCTGACCAGGTGTAGTAACGTAATTCCGTTTTAAGCTTGAGCGTTGAGAGAGACTGGTGTCTCCTAATAGGCCCTGCTTGCGTGGGTTATTGATGAGCAGGTTAAAACAGTGTAAAGGCAGGTTGTAGACATTTAATTACCACACATCATTTCGTCTTGCAGGTTCATACGGGGAAAAAAATGTGCGTCACATACACACCTCAGAAAAACCTGTTTGCTTAGCATACTGCAACAGAGAGGTTGGCAAAGAGGTTGGCGAACGGACACAGCTTTCCGCGTAAGAATCAAAAATATCGAAGTGAAAGTGTGCGTTAAAAGAAATATATTTAGCAGTCGGACGAGATAGCAGTACTGGGATACCATTATTGAAGGCAGTTTTTTAAAGTGCATGGTAATGGACGCCACAGGTCATAAAATGTGTAAGGTTTTAAGGCGGTATGTCTTAAAAATTTTAAAGTGCTAAGTCAGTCTCATCATCAGCGTGTAGCTACGCATGAATTCTGTACAAATGACTAAAGTCAAATTAACGAGCAGTCAAGTATGGGACGGGATGAGGAAAAACGATAGAACAGGGACTGACAAAATGTCAGTGTAAAAAGTATGATTGACCCATTCACCTCGGGCTTAGTTTAATGCCTACCGAAAACGTTTTGTACAATGCATCACTAACAATGTAAGATGGCATTAACGCAACAGAGTATGTTGTTTTGATCATGCAACTTTAGCGCGGAACTGAGCTATAGCGATTATAATACGAGGTGTACTGACTGTTGCAAATTACTGCATCCATCTGATACTGACATCCCCAGGAGCATTTTTGTTTTGGTTGTGAAACTATTTTGTCGTCGTCGATGTTGAACCAAACCTCAACAACTTTTTTGCATCACTAGCTTACTTTAGTCTCTACATTACCTCTCTTTCAGGTTCAATAAAAGCGGTTAAGCACAACACAATAGAAATTTATTTTCAGTCAGTGTACTCAATTGGGCAATGAGCACCAAGTTTCGTTTAGGCAGTGAAAGTTTGTTAAATCTGAAGGAATTACTTCTCACCTGAAAGATGATGGGTCAATCGATGAGGGCATGCCTTTGAAGACGACAAGTGACGTGAGTTCTTTTTGTACTTGGGGACGTACGGTACGACATACGACGGCACTGTTCATATAGACGGTTACATGGCGAATAGTACATCCTGATGTATAAAATATATTCATAGGTCCTTCAAAATCTACAGATTGATGCTCTGAAGGTTCAGGTGATGCCAAAGTTGCACCACTCATAATTTCAGCCCATGAACGTTTGCTGTAAGTGAGCCCTTCAGAAGATACCGGACAATCACTGAATCTGTCACCGATTCGTTAACCCAATGAAATTTTCACGTTTAATAATTACGATTCGCATGAGAGTTATAAGGGTATATAAATTCTCATACCTTTTAGGAAATCCACCGTAAAAATAGCAATTATTACAACAAATGCCTGCATGTGTATGCATACGCATGACTTGTTTTAGTGCATCAAATGTCACAACCATCCGATTTCGCGGGATTGCTCTTGGGTGGCATTCCGTTCATGAGTTCACAAGGCTGGTTTTCCATAGCAGTAGGCATTGTTTTGGTTGGTTGAAAATATGAGTTGGTATGGCAGTTTGTGGATGATAGAAAAGTCTGGTTTCCCTTGAACTTACAAAATGTGTACATTACAAAAAGGAAACTGACCCGCAAATTCCTTTTCTCTGAAGCTGCTACCGTTTGTACAGTGTGCACACGTCTAAACTGAACTACTTTTAGTGCGATCTACAAAGTAGTACACATTGCTTCAGTGATCCTGGCTTTTTATCCATTGGGTTCGTGCCGAACAACGGCGTCAACAGGAGTTGACGCCGTTGCTTGACTACATGTAGTCACGTGGTCGTAGCCTGTGAGAATAGTAGGTTGCTCAAAACACATGAGATGATGCTTACTGTTGTAGACTTAAAATGAATTTATACTGACTACAATGATCTAATTAGTCCTTTACAGTGGTTAGATTATGTATCGTATTATGTTATATCCAGAGAGTTAATTCCCAACCAACACAGCCCACACGACTGATGGGTCATTAAGGCAAACATTCTAGTTTATGTCATTGTCATTAACTTGTATATCCGACGCCATTTATCAAGAGGTGTCGATCTTTTGATCTCCAGAATCAGCCCATGACTGTAGCGACTATAATAAGTGGTATTTTTGATAGCCGCATTCATTTGCACAGTTTTGATGACAATCAAAAATATTTATTATAGTCGCTATATGACTGTTTTTACCAATCCTGGTTTCTAATTCGACGTTGTTATTTGAACTCCTAATATTCACCATGTCCGGTACAGCAGACGCTTGACTAGACCTCCATCTTGTAAACTGCGAGCCAACACGCGGCCCACACGGCCTGTGAGCCACTAAGCCAAATGCCGGCAGGTTGAAAGTTATCTAATAATAATCTGTTAAACAGCTTGCCTATCTGTTTTGTATCCTAACGAATCCAAATCTATGTCGAGTTCACTAGGTAGTCTTAAGCCTTTCTTACTATAGTCCTCACTCTTATTCCATTACCACTGCAGAAAAACCGTGCGACGTCACTAGGTACTCGACTGCTGCTAACTGCTACAACACTTTGTTCATTGTTAGGAGGCAGGGGTTGCCGACTGTGTGAGCCTCTTCACTGAGCGTCTCGACGCCGGAATAACTATCCTTCTTTTTCCAGCGCGCTACCATATGCACATCTAAGAGCCGCTTGAAGGCCACATCATTGGGTGCTAGCACCACCTGCGCTGGTAGCGCATTCCAGCTATTGACGGCCCGTCGAGACAGACGAAATAGAGTGAAGTCGTCCCGATCGCTGCTTGAGAATCGTGAGAGGATGGCCCCAAAACCTGTGCTCATTTCGGAGGAGGTAATTCTGCCCAGACTTCCTCGTCCATGTCACCTAGAACAATGCAACGTATCACAGTAAGGTCACCGCGGTAGTCGCCTGTAACTTTGGGGTCACATGTTCAGATACTCTAGCCGCCGGTTATAAGAGAGGCCTCTCATCCCAATCAAGCCGTACACGTGGCTGTCCCCTGTACTTTCAACTTGAGATATCTCAATTTATGCACCGGAGAACACTGCGACGTAGCCGTACTCCAGTCTCGAACGAACATAAGATGAGAAGAGCTGATAACAGGCCTCCTTGGCATCTTAGCAAATGATCAGCGGATAACCCCAAGCACAAGCGCTTTTTTAGCTGCAACACAGGCCTGCGTTGTGTGAGCCTGTGTTTTGAGGGTGTCTGACACCAGCACTCCGAGGTCACGTTCGGTATTACACTGTGTTAACAAGTGACCTCCAACATGATATGCCTTGACATCCCTGATATCTCCCAGGTGCATAAAAGAGCATTTCGATAAGTTTATAGGCAAGCTTCGTTGAGTGGTCCATGTTGAAATCGTGTCCAAGTCCAGTTGCAATATTTCGCTATCCTCATCTGAAGAGATTGTCCTCCATACTTTCATGTCATCAGCGAAGACGAGGACAGGCGACTGCAACTGGTCCAATAGATCATTGATGAAAACCAGAAACAGCAAGGGCCCGAGCACTGACCCTTGTGGCACACCACTTGGGGCAGGCAGCCATTCAGATAATTGCTGGTTGACCCTAACAGCGAATGACCTACTACGGAGGAAGTCTGCTATCCAATTTATTATAGGCGAGCTGACAGCGTATACTAACAGCTTGGTTATGTGGCACCCTGTCGAAAGCCTTGCTGAAGTCGAGAAACACGACGTCCAGAGTCTTGCCGTTAGCTCTCGCTTCCACCCATCGCTCTCTGGCAAGCAGGAGGTTTGTCAAGCAAGATCGCCCCCTCGGAATCCGTGCTGCCTCTCGCTGAGAGTCGAGAGTTGGTCCAGATGCCCCTGAAGACGACGGGCTATCACTTTGCCAAGCACGCAAGTTAAGCATACTGGTCGGTAGTTGACAGCTTCCGACCGTCCTCCTCCCTTGTACATAGGCGCAACCACTGCTTGTTTCCACTCCGTTGGACAGTTTGCCTTCGTTCAGAGACCATTGATATAGGTCCATCAGAGGCATAGATAATTCCACCACCGGTTCACGTAGCAAAAGATAGATGTCCGGGTCGGGAGATTTGTGACATCAATCAACCTTAGCTCGCGTTCCACCTCATCAACGCTAAATAGCATTTCGACAAGGCATGGTCCAATGTCATCGAGCAAGGCAGACTGCGCATTATCCTGGGAGTAGACCGAAGCATAATGCCGAGCCATTAGCTGAGCCTTGTCCAAGTCCTCAACAACCTCGTTTTTATGCTGATCCATCAGTGCCGGGATTTCCGCCTTGATTCTGGTTCGTCGACGGATGTACGCCCAGAGCCTCTTGGGTGCTGCTGCCGATTCCGCGGCCAGCCTTTGCCTCGTACTGTTAACGCTTTCTTAATTTCATGATACTACATTCATTCTGCGTTTTTCGGTACGCATCCTGGGAGCCATGATCAGCCCGGTAACCGATTTTCTGCCCATGTCTGCGCCTGAGGATGGCACGCAATTCAATATCGAACCACGGTGACTCGTCAGACAGAGGGGTAGTTGGTGCAAAAATCCTTAAGATCGTCTAACAGTTGAGATGGAAACGATCCAGGGGAGCGATAATATAACACCGAGCATGGTAGAGCTGTTCGGTGTTAACTTTACCTTGCACCACAGTCCCTCGTAAGTACCGTCATCATCGGCTCTGGCTAGCACGAGAGTAGCGGGAATGTTATCGCGAATAAGAAGCATAACTTCCCCTGTTTGCCGACCACTAACATCAGAACGGTCTCGAGCGGAAGGAAGGTATATCCGGGGAGGGAGACTTCAGCGTCCATCACTTCCTCTGACAACCACGTCTCAGCAAGGGCCATGACTGCGGGTTTATTATCGCTCACCCACTCTTCCACCCCGTTCATCTTGTGTAAAAGACTCCGAACGTTTGAGTATACCACTCTCGTCCGATCTAAGCTTGCTTCTCTGTCTCAGGAAGAGAATGGCGGGAAGCATTGCAGGAAACTGTGCCGCTCCTCATTGCCCAAAGGGAATACAAGAGGTTTACATCGGACTTGAGGCCTTCTTCGCTTGACCTGAAAATTCTGCATGAACAAGTCGGACTCCCTTTTGTCCCTTCTCTCATGCAGTTCCTTTAGGGCAGCTTTCAGACGTTCACGATCC
>LOND01001298.1:21010-39338 GCA_014220965.1 Paragonimus kellicotti | reverse complement strand
GAGCACTCCGATCGCCCAACGGTTAATCGTGACCGCCGGCATATTATCCAATACGGTCGAAAAACATCTATCACTCAAAAGCCCGATGTAGCTTTGAGTACATCCACTGCGCGCAGCAGTGCTCAGAATCAGACATCAATGTCTTATTCACTGCGCCCTCGGGCTAGGCAAGCCCCTCACTGCCAAGTGAGTCAGACTTGAGTCATTGGCGGTTGGGTCGGGTCACCGCCCAAGAAAACCCTGTATCCTGTTGTCTCGCAGGTCAGACTTTTGAGTCAGAGACTCGGGGTGGGGTCCCTCAAGTCAACCCCCTTCCGCGGCATAAACGACCGGGAAGTATCAGAAGTTATCGCTCTCCCGACAGTGACATTACTAACCCAATACGACTTTCTCCTACTGTTTTACACCCCCCATCCTCCCCATTTCTTCTACTTTCCATGTGCCTTCAGGCGATAATTGTTTTCTAAGGCCAAGACAACCGGTAAACATTGGCGCCTTCAATGTCCGCACTCTCCGACAAGTCGGTCAGCAAGCTGCTCTGGCTAGTACTCTCTCAAGTCTGGAGCTTGATGTGTGCTGCGTGTCGGAGACGCGAGTCTACGATTCTAGCACCGTTATCCATTTGAGCTCACCTCTAGATAACTGTCGATTCAAGCGCTTCTCTCTCAGGGTTTCTGGTGACGCCGAAGCTGAATCTCGCGGTCAAGCTGGAGTGGGAATCGCACTGAGTTCCAGAGCAGAGCAATGTTTGCTCGATTGGATCCCAGTGAACAGTCGCTTGTGCGCTGTCAGACTCAATACATCGGTAAAAGTCTGTCGACGCAAATCAGAAAGACGTTGTGTATTCATTATATCGGCGTACGCTCCAACAGACAGCTGTTCGGATGATACCAAGGATGCGTTCTATGACGCCCTCGTTTGATGTTCTGAAGCAAACTAAACACTCACACATCATCATCATACTAGCGGGCGATTTGAATGCCCAGCTTGGTCGGCTTTCCCCGGACGAGAAGCGGCTGGGAGGTATGTTTGGTGTCCGGGCACAACGCACTGACAATGGCGACAGACTGCTGCAGCTGTGTGCATCCCATGGTCTCTATATTTCGAGCACCATTCCAACACAGGAAAGCACTGTGTTACATGGAGACCTCCGTGTGCTTCTCAGCCGTGGACACAGTTGGATCATATAGCAGTCAGTTACAGGTGGCGCCACTCTGTTAAGGACTGTCGTGCCTTTTGGAGCAACCACCTGGACTCGGACCATGCTGTTGTGCGTGCCCGTTTTTGTTCTCCTTTACCCAGAGGATATGGCTTCGAATACGAATTCCTTACTAGATTCAGCCGATAGAATGAAAATAACGTATAGAGGCGTTGAAGAACAAGTTGCCCAGTTCGAGTCAGGTGAGTGATCCTAACGAACACTGGGAACAAATCGCCGCAGCTATGAAAATATGCTGTGAAGAGGTATGTTCCGAAGGAGCTGTTCAGTTGCGACAGAACTGGATTTCCATCACGTCGATAAACCTCATGAACAAGCGTCGCTCGATCCCACCTGGTTCTGAATATGATAACCACCGTCGAGCTGACCCCAAAGGCTATGAGCAACTACTTGTCACAGTCGAAAGAGATGGAAAGTGCCTTTTTATCTGGAAATTGTAGAAGGCTTTTTTCCCTGATCCGTGGTTGTACTGGTCGTCGATTTGGTGTGAGACCATATGTGAAAAAGATGGTTCACTTATCACCAATCAATCGCGTCGACTTGACAGGTGGGCTGAACATTTTGAAGAACAGTTCAGCTGGCCTCAACCAGATAATGTGGACGACGGGATCCGAATGGTCAGTTATTGCGTTCCAGCGGACTGGCAAGGTGCGAGGTGGACAGATGATGACCTGGCGTAGACAAATGAAATCGTTCACGAAGGGGTTGGTCACTGTAGGTCGGGTTCGTCTCCCGGGCTGGGGCCCTCGCGACTCACAGAGTCGGTGGCTTGAGACGTTAGGTGAGATGGCGGCTAATCGAGCTCAGTGGCGTGAATGCTGTCGTTGTTTGGCCGAGTTGTCTGTGAAGTGAGTGCACTTAATGATGCGGGGCAGTGAAAGCTGCTGATGACGCCTTACTTTCACTTACAGCTCGGTTGTTTTTCTGCGTATAGACAGTTATTTTCAGTAGTTATGCTCTCCTCTCCTTCTTTTTCTTCTCTGTTCCTATATGTAAGCTTTTTTTGTTCCCCGTGTTTGTGTGGCAGTTAAGCCTCAGTATGAATCACTGATGCATTGCTTGTGATGATGATAGTTTGTGTACCTTGATATTGAATGACTGATTGTGGACGTGGCTGTTTTTAGTGGTCATCCCTCGTGCTTCTCTCTGTGTACATGGTTTGGTTTTTTCATGGTTGTTTGACATTTGAGCGTAGGTGAGAAAGAATCGCTGATTTATTGCAGTCTACGATGATGATGATGATGCCTTTTTCAGAGTTTGTCTATGGATGGTAGGTACCACAGATATCTGGACACCGTACGAACGACAGACTGTTCGCGATCCCGTGGGCTGTCTTTGGGGCTTTTGAAGCTCTTTCTTGGTAACGTAATATCCGTCATGTCGGTATACCATTAAAGAGCTTACGTAAAACCGGCTGTCAACCTTGAATCCAGCACTCTCCGTCGATACTACTACTCATTGTTCACGATTGCTTGTTCGTCGAGAGAACCTCGCTTATTTCGCAGTTAGTTCTCATATAGACCGTTCCGTAGTCCATGGACGCTCTCAATCACGTTGAGCTAGCCCATCGATGTGCTCGAGTATGGACTCTGCGTCGTCACAAATGACGGAGATGGACACATTCGTTGCTTACTTTCGTTGTTCTCGTGGACACCTCGTCAGCATTATTACAAGTTGATGAAATGACACTATGGTAGTTGTAGCGATCGTCAATCTCAAGCAGTCTACTTGCATTTGTAAAAAAATGATCAATACTAACCCGGTCTCGTAGTTACACTTCATACTGTAAAGGTTGAAAGTATGTACCATACGGACAAGCTGTGTCATTCATCCGGCCCAAAATTGTCTGCATGTTCTCTGAAGATTAACTTAGTTCAACAGTGTCATCCGCATACTCAATCTGTTTTCTTCTTTCTTCCTATATAAGTTTCTTTTTTTCCCTTTGTTCTTCGTGGTTGTGTGGCAGTCAAGCATCAGTGTGAACCACTGATGTATTGCTGTCCATGATTGATCGATCCGTCAGGTCATTTACAACTTGTTGATTGCGTTTGCAACCGCGAATCAGCATAAACGGTATTTGGCTATTCACGTATAAAATGCCTTCTCCATCTCTTTGGGTGGTTTTAGAAAGTAAGACCCTACGATCTTTGCAGAGACTTTGTAGGCTTGCGTTTCATTTCACAGCGGTCCCTGTCGTTTTTGAAGTCAGGAGAGTAATTAACTTTCATTCATAAATGCGGTTGAATCATCCCAAATTCACTTCTACCCTACGTGCGATATTCACTTGGAACGTACCGTTTTGCAAGGGATTCCCACGGCTGTTGATGTTTCTGCTCACTGCCCGTCAGGATTATTCCGCAACCGCTTGGCTGGAATCCAAAGAAAATAAAAGCCGTTGATCTGCGCTACTGTAGTCGGAATCAGCGGTTGCTAATTTATGTGACTGCCACGTATTCCTCGGTTTTCCAGCTGTTTTTTTCGTTTTCTGTCCATTCATCCGTTTGTTTCTGGTACTTATGCTGCTGGGTATTGCATTGTTTCAAGTGTTTGTGTACTTATATTCTATATTATCAGTTGAGTAATCAACAACGCTTTTATTTCTTTCAGCTCCAGTAATGTCATTGAATCAGGCACATCATCCAGGAACTGACGGAGTTGTTCTGTTTTACGGTGAAAGGTAATAGTTTGGTTTCAGTTCTTTTCACGCACTCCATAGGTTGCTTATCTTTTACGATGGGTGTGATGTAAAACTAGGCGCTCCAATCAAAGGCTCTTTTTCTGGTCGTGTTTATCTGACATCTCACAGAGTAAGTGGACTTCATTAGTAGCTTATCTGCTATGATTTTGCTGCTCTCTTTTAGGTTGTATTCGTTGCTAGCCGTAAATCGAGTGGTGTTCAGTCCCTCAGTATGCCATTTGTTAATATGAAGGAAGTGAACATTCAACAGCCGGTGTTTGGTGCCAACCGAATTGTCGGACGTATTCGAGCCGATCCGAATGGTGGTTGGCAGGTGAGTTTGCTCATGGGAACTCAAAGCGCGTATCACTGTTGTTCATATGTAAATGTGTATGCACAATACGTCAAACTACCCGCCATCAGCAACTGCGAATTTATCAATTTTTCTGCTATCCATTTTCCCCAGGTGTTTCACTTTTCTTCATAAGCTGAAACCTGTCGACCAGTTGCAGTTGGATTGTAAACTAGTAAACATCTCTATCACGGAAGAGACTATAGGAGGACTTTGCCAGCAGCTGGTTTCAGCCATCACCTATGGCTGGCCATCTATAACGGATTCGACTTAGTTGAATCTCATCCCGACACAACAACACTGAACCTTGACGAGGTGTGACGGCTTGCGAATCACGATTATTCATGGGGCTTAACCAGACAGTCACTCATGACAGACAGGCCAGCAGACAGAGGTTTGACGAACGGCACTTTTCTTGTCCTCCAGGTTTGGGACCAGGAGACGGTTGATACCTTTTCTCAGATAAAATGGTACTAGTTTCAGTCTACTGCTACCTACTCACCGCCTTACGGTGTAGGCTTTGGTTAGGAAACCTAATAATCATCCTCTTTAGATGTGGACGTCCTTGCAATACATTAACTCACATACAGCTATACATACTTGAAACTACCGACCCTTACTGCATAAGTTGTTCTTCAGTATAAACTGGGTGGCTCCCGCGTACAAAGGGTGGACAGATACGCCTGTGAATATTGTTGACCCTCTCTCCTGGTTACTTCAGACCCCTGTTCCTAGTAATTACTTTTAAGACCCCACAGTAGATACAACCACTTCGTCGGTCAATTCCATCCCCCTGGCTTCCGTCATCTTTCACTTAGGTCTCTAGTACGAGTCAGTATATCTGCTTCTAATTTTTGCGTTTTGCATTAGGACGCCTTGATTAGGATGTTAGCCTCGTTAAAGGTATGCATCCGCTAAGTTTCATAGGCTAGAATCTAGTACCGTAATCAACTTTTCTAACTGACGACTTTGTTCTGGTTGTACACTTCAGTCGGTTCCGCGGCAGCTGCTGTCAGTCAGGCTGGGGTGGACATAGTCCTCAGCACAGCAGCCGCAACCACGTTGCTAGATTGGACTTCTATTAACAGCAGGCTCGGAGGTTTCTGTTCTCTAAACGGCGCATCTTCCGAAATTTCTTCTATTGTATCCGCGTGTTTGCCCAAATGATTGTCGTGATGTTACTGTGAAAGGCGCCTTTCAGTCGATGGACACTTAATTTTGGTGTATTTATTTTGGCCGTGGATATGAACATCCACGTCGGCTGATTGGGCGACGTTCTGTCTCGTTTATTTGACAGTTTTGCCTAGCATCTTCTCATTCGGATATTAATGGGTGGCTGTTGCAACTGTGTTCTAAGCACGGGTTATTTTTAGTTGGCACTGGTTTTAAACAGTTTTGCTTGTCCTTTTTCTCTTCTGATTCAGGTCTGGTCTAAGATAGGTCACGTAGCTGTTAGTTATAGTTGGTGTGGCCCCATTCAAAACTGTCGTTCTTATTAGAGCACGTACTTGGATTCGGACCATGCGTTGGTACGTTGCAGTTTTGTTCCTCATTCCTCAGCGGCTGTCTATCGAGAAACCGGTCGCGTCATTGGTGTAGCATAAGTACCAAACTTTTCTAGAATGCAAGCTCAACAATCCCGACCTCGAAAAGCCAAAGACCCGTGTCTCACAGATCATGTAAGCAACAGGTATTATGGCTTGTGACACGATGTTTCGTGGATTAAGCAAATGTTTGGTCTCAGAAGTTCTTAGAGTTGTTTGGTATCAGATAGGGCATTCCACATAGCAGTTGGTCTAAACAGTTTAGGAAGGATATCCGCACATAGATCATTCTTACTCTAATTTACGCTTGTGAGACTGTTTAGTAAAATGTGTAATAAAGTGAAGACCGGTTCCACCTTAAGTGACGCTAGCGCACAATTCAAACTTGTCGGAACTACTAGTGCCGGATGTCCGTCTGTCGATGAAACTGTCGGTTGGCTGGATACCAAACACATCTGCGATAAGTCCGGAAGGTTAGACCACTTGGATGAATACTCTACGGGTCAATTCAACTGCTTCTTCTGGGTTACCGCCACCCACTCTCAATATGTCGCTTTGGTTGGTAGATTTTGACTGGCGCCGAAACTAAGGCTCAGTTGAATTCCGATTGTTGGCCAGCATCAACTCGTGCCGGTTATTTTCCTTTAGTGGAGGTCTTTACTCAACTGTTTCTACCAATGTGGACTACTTTGATTGTCCCTCTATACCGAAGTCACGATGGGAATTCCCGTATATTCGTAATAGAAGCCTAGGGTCTCTTGCAAAAACCAGAGAAGATTGGCCTAATCGTAGCACAACTGGGATTCTGACATCCATTTTACTTCGCCGGCTCATTGTAGATAGGAAGGCAACCATTAGGCTGAAACAGGCTTGGATTCGTTCTGGTCGAGAATGCGTTTTTACTCCGGCAAATTCCGGAGCAACATCAGTTAACAATCGTCACTTTCCGGCTGTAATTGTGCGTTTGATTGAGTGCTAGTAGTCTTTTTAGCGCATGTATATGCCCAGAAAGTATGTGCACACTATGTCGCGGATTTACTCCTATAATTCATCCTAGCTTAAGATCATTAGTGAATTGTCTGACAGTGTGGACATCAAGGCTTTCCACTTCCACTGTTTTTATCCAATATTGTAGGTAGAATGGTGGCGGGCTAAACTCTGCACTCAGGATACTGACTTACACCTCCTACCTGATCAAAGGTTAACTGATCTTAACTATGCTGAGGACAAGACATTGTTCATCAACCTTCAAACGACGCAGATAATGATAGACAGTATCTGTCGTCTTGTCAACTACTTCGAAATGCGCATCGCAGCCTCAACTAGCAACGTGTTTCTGCAAGACTGTTGAGATTTTGTAGGCTTATTGGAATTGTAGGCGTTGTCGACCAGTTTATTTACTTCACACGTTATAGTCTTAGCGGCTCTGGAATAAGGAAGACAATAGAAACTGTTATCTCCCAGGCTGCAGCTGTATTCGCTAGCCTAGGACGTCTCTGACGAATGATGCATCTTGCTGAAGCCTATAGGTAGTGCATATAAGGCGACCACGGAAGCTTCGAGACCATACGGCTACCACTGAGTAGCCGTCTTCAGATGTTTGACATTCACTGCTTACGCTCGCATCGAGGGACATCAAGGAGTAAGTATAAAATCGGGAAGCGGATGTTTGATGGGGCATTAGGCTAGTTCGTTTTGTTCACTCTTTAAGTGTGCGCATATTTTGATGGTTAGGTCGTACGCTAAAGATACCAGATGGTCGTCTGCCACATCGAGCGCTTTGTGCCGATGGCACGGTCGATCAGCTTAAAATACTAGGTGGACAAATGCTGACCTAGTATATAGAAGTGAAGTCTTCTGTCATGTAGTGGTCACTTAGTGGGATCCGTCTCCAGGGCTGGGGTCCACGCAACTCAGAGTTGGTGACTGGAATCGTTAAGTGAGATGATGGCTAATCAGGCTTAATGACGTGAGTATTCTCGTTTAGCTGAGTTGTTTTTGTGTGGCAGTTGCGATTACTAGCGTAGGGCCGCGATAACCAGGCGAAAGCTGACTTGCCGATGACGTCTTTTCTCTACACACAGCTGGACTGTTTGCAATGTGTGGGCTGCTTGATGTTGAATACTTGAACTTTGGTGTGTGTATTTTTGGTCTCTTGGTTTGAGTTGAATCATTCGGTTGGGATCGATTCGCAAACTGACAGTCGTCCACGGCATTCCAGGTATCGTGTTCATTGCAGGCTTCCATCGACTGCTCTGTTGATTACTCAGTTTACGTTCTGTTTTGCTTTATGAATCTGTCTACCGTTTGATGCTGTTGTTCACGCCCTTAACGCAATAAATCTTTTTAATGTAGGTGACATTTTCATCTGCATTTTGTTCGGTACAGGCGAATCACAGAAGCACTTATCTTGCATTACCTGTACTGATTTAGCCTGGTACGACGGTTGCCCTTTTTTATTCACTGAGATGAATGACGAAGACGCGGGTGTTGACGACACTGACATGCAAAGACGTTCTCCGCAAATGTGTTGCGATGCAGATTAGAGTAATCCGCTTGATTTCAAACCCTTGGACCGTGGATGGCAGATGTGTCGAATTTTCACATACGTTTCTCAGTAGCTAATCTTCGTTGCCGAACATTGATGTGCTATTGTTGACGGTGATGATGTCAACTTTCCTCGTTCTAACGTATCTTTTTTTGGTTCTGCTTATCGATCAGGGTGAAGCTGAATTTTCCATAACATTCAAAAAGGGCGGTGCGATCGAATTCGGTCAAGCCTTGATAGAGTTGGGCAAACGCGCTTGTGACACACGTCGTGCATTCCAGCCACCACCTGCGTACACACCGATGGACGGGGCAGCGCAATACTACAATTGCCCTCCTCCAGCCTATGCACCTCCACAGGGTGATCCGTACTATGGGTTTGTACCGCAACACGAAGCGTTCAGTGCTCCGCCAGGTAAGTCAGCGCCGTTGATGTGTTATGAAAGTTCCTTTCGTCTAATGTTGCTCCCAAAATCCTAGGAACACGCATCACATTTGTTAGTCGGTTAACCTATTCTACGATGTTTGTTGTCAATAACCTCGCGTGGTCGCCATAAATTGACACATCTTCCACATTACCTTGACCACCACTGCAACATTTTCATGAAGAACATGATAGTTGAATTCTCTATCCGAGATGGCGTACCCGCATTCATACGATTTTTACCTCTTCTGCTTAACCTTGATCTATCAGTTTTTATCCTTCTAGGTGAACGGCGGCCAGAGTCACAATATCATTTTGTTGGTCGCAGGATCGTTGCGAATGAATGTAATACAACAATGGAGTTCCCATTACAGTTACTTATCCCATTGAACTTGTTCGTCAATCATACATAAGCTACTTGTCGGCCATTCTGAAATGGAACCAAGCAGTATTGTGTCAATCATGATATAAATTCGAAAGCTGCATTGACTTAATTGCGTATGTCTGCTGTACGGTGCTTTTTGTTTTGTCACTTATGTTTGAACCTCCTTTTTTCCTCTTTACCTCTTTCATTTCGTCGGAATGATGCAGCTGCATCGTTGTTCTATGTTGGGACTCCACCACCTTATCCCGGCGCTGTTTCTCAGAACGATGGAGGTTGGGCTCCGACCACATTCATTTCACAACAGACGCCACCCTACCCGACTCCGCCGTATCCAAGTTCGGGGGCCACAAGTACGGGGGTCAACTATAACAGTTCCCACCAACCAGTGTCCTCCGCCCACGCTGGTTAGTGTCCGTTCGATTGTTTTTAATATTTACCTTGAATAAACATGGGCAACTTGGTGGTTTTAGGTATTTTGTATCTCTTACTTTTACTTCTGTCAGATCTTCCAATAATAACTGTCCGGTGTCTACACTCCCATTTGACATGAAATCAGTAAGCTCCTATAGCCCAAATTTGAACTGTCCTGGTAATTTTGGTTTAAACCCCCAAGAAGTTCGGGAAAAATTGAAAATGCTATTTGAAGTGTTACAAAACAGGTGTTTCCTACTCAGTTGAGGTCCTCGTGCTCACCTAACTTGCTGGTTACAAACGCTGCATGAAATAGCACTGTGCCGTTATCAATGGCGTGTCTGCCTACATAACATCTATAGTCCATTTTAGCATTGGCTCACCTATTTTTATGCTCCCTTTAGACTCATCCACATAACTGCTGCAGCTGAAGGCACGATGTCTTCTGCCCAGACTTTTGGCCGTTATGATTGAATGAGTAACACTGAAGAGTTCGGGAAATTTTGAAAGTCTGTCTTCCGTTTGTGAATTTGGGCAATTTTTGTGGATCTAATACACACACCACATTCGATTTTCATCGGTGTACCTTTGAGAGTGATTAAAGACTTATTTTATCATTTGTTTGCTAAGTGGGAACTAACGGCTGTTTCCACCTGGTCGTTTGTTTTCACACTGTCTCATTCTGGAATGCGGGAAAGTTGTCGGTTCGTTGACGATTGACCCGAAAGATCAGACTAGGAATTGTTAAGCGTAACAGTTGAGCTCAACCTTGCCCAGAGATTATCATAACTATGGTCAAAACATGAGTGTAGAGGTTTGAAGTACACCACTATTAGTGCTGAAACTGTTAGACGGTTCACCTCGGCTCCCAACCTGATGTGAAGTGTGAAAAAAGCGCCCACGGTTTTTTCACGTAACGATCGGACACCTCTCTTATTAAACGGCGGCAAAAGTGTAAATCGATTGACTCGGCTTTACATATCTTTATTGTCTTGGAACACAGTCATTTTTGGCCGCCGGTATCCAAATAACATCGTGTCGTTTGCTTGTCCTCGTTCAGTTATTTAACCTCTTTAAGGAAATCATCTTTTTTTCCGGTTTAACAGCGGATCTGGGTGTGGATGTGTGACAATAATTACTCCTAACTCGGTGCTCGCCTTTTTGCAAAATAACTTGGGTGGATAGCTAGCAGAGCAAACTGAACTGATCACCGTAGTATCGTGGCTAGACGATACATGTCACTGCTGAAGAAATTACATTCACCTGACTTTCTTTTCTATCCTTCGTAACGTCCGCCGACCGCTCTGTTGTTTGCAATCACACTGCTGCTCGTGGACGCACACACCGAAAAATTCGACGGGCTGATCTCGCTTCCGAGCTTTCCAGAAGCTATTCCAACTCGTCTGAACTACTGGCATCATGAGACTGCATGTCAGAAAGACGGCTTTCAACGGAAACGATATCTTTTACGCAGCTTTTTTGACGCATGAGGCTTCAGGCAGATCGGTTTAACTTAAGGCTGGACTACCAATTTGAACGAGATTATCTAATTTCCCAAACCACTTGTCAGTGAACTGTTCGAGAAATCCTGTTTGGGCAGTCAATCTCCTGAATCATTTGGTGTATTCCATCTGACACAGTGGGTAGGTACTGAGTCTAAATGTGAAATTTCCGAGCTTCTGGCGTGGCTTCGTAGCTCAGCTGGTAGAGCGCTTGCCACGTTTGGCATGCTGTTTCTGTCACTGGTTCGAATCCAGCCGAAGCCTGGATTTTTGACAATCTTATTTATCCTAAACCTGTGTGGTAATCTGTTTTTGGCCGGACTGCTCTGCTGTTTAGGGCAAATAACGTTAGTTGTATAAGTCTAAGTTATTTCAGTTTGTGTAGACGACAGAGACCATCCCTCCGTGCTGGGGTCACTCATAGTAGTTCCCATATTTAAGAAAGGGAGTTCGGGGCTGTTGCGAAAACCATAGGGTAGTTAATTTGTCTGTTGTAATTACTACGGTTCTGG
Organism: Paragonimus kellicotti; assembly: GCA_014220965.1. Taxonomy (NCBI): domain Eukaryota; kingdom Metazoa; phylum Platyhelminthes; class Trematoda; order Plagiorchiida; family Troglotrematidae; genus Paragonimus; species Paragonimus kellicotti. The sequence goes on along the minus strand of LOND01001298.1, from coordinate 27,765 downwards.
CATTCATTATGCTTCATCGGCTCACTGCAGTTCGAGAGACAAACGTTAGGGAAAAGCAGGCAGAGTTTCGCCCTGTGATTTCGATTACAACACTCCTGAGGAAGGCCACCCGAGGTGGTTGAAACGTAGAGTATTACAACTTGCTCATAACGTTGTGTTATTCTCAATCCATTTATCAATACCATTAGATGAGTTCAGTATATTGTAATATGCGGAAGAACGTCAACTGATCTAGCTTTTGTCTTTTTCTTTTAATCGGTGCCTTTTCCTCGTGAAAAACTTTTTGTCTCACCACCTTTGTTTGCCTTGATCGTAGCTTAGTATAATAAAGAAAACGGATCTCCGGGAAAATAAAGGATGATATTTGTATTTTGATAATATTATGACCTTTGGAGCCAATCGTGATATTCTATGGTTCAAGTAATGCTTGTGGCGTTCTTCAAAAATATTCCTTCAAACGTCGCGTTATTCTCAAGTTTGATATGCACCAATCTTGGCAATGGATACACTTTTTCCTACGGCCAGCATGCGTGCCTTTCTTTATTGCTCACTAAATTCCGGCATAGTTTTTGAAGATGGCAGGTACGAATACTTCCGCGTTCCCTCTGACCAGAGGACAGAGGGGACTAGGGAATGTTGGCAACCGTATGAGCTTGAATCCGCAGTGATTTAAATTTTTTGCGGGCCTCCTTGTGTAGAATTGTATGCCTGTTTTAGAAACAGTTCTGTATTTAGTCCACATTCTTGAAACATAGAAATGATTGCAATCAGTTGTTAAAAAAGCATAGTATAATAATGGGAATAACCAAGTTCATTCTCACCTGACCTTATGGAGGATAATTTAGCGAACGGATACTGAATTCATTTCTAACAACAACCGTCTTCCACAGTGCATGGAACTAGTGAAAAAACCCGGGGATTTTGCACGAGTTTCGACAATGACTATGTCTGCTTAACCTCAGCTTACTTTAGCGAATCTCTTTGGTTGCGTTATTTGTTCTTGCGAATACCGATGGAATAGTCATGGCTTGACAACGCAGTAATAACGTCGCGATTCATTCATCTTATAGTGTTATAGTTCTGGCTGTGTCCGAGCAGTCTGATTGTATGCAGTCCGCTTGTTTTTATTCCGTATGTGATGTATGAGTTATGTTGTAACCTTTACAGGCACGTTTTCCTCGAGATACTCACATCTTTCAAATGTGGCCTTCATTATATCCACATTTGCTTTCAAAATTGCTTTTTTGAGCGTACGTTATTTTTTACGTTTGGTCGATACATTTTATTGATCGACGTTTACTTCATTTGCATGTGGTGCAAATCGAATAGTTTGTTTTATGCTCATTTTATATCAGGTTTCTTATTCTTTGTTGTTTCACGCTTTGTCAGGCCCAATGTGGGTGGTCCGTTCTGTCCTGTTGTGTTTCTTTTCTCGATCATTTCACTTGTATGTTTGAACGTTTTACATGCGTTCACATAAACAGCTGCGTCGATGCAGATCCATTTTCGATTAGGCTGTACATTTCGTTAAGTTGTTTTTCGCTCAATTGTCTAATCCGAAATCCATGGTTGACTGGTAACTGTTGAGAAACTGGTTATGCCGTCGGTAAAGCATAAGTACCAAACCAGCTTAGAAAGCAGGCTTAATAGTTCTCACCCCAAAGATCTTAACAGCTGCTGGACCCAGGTCTCACAAGGCATTTATGAAGCAGGTACCGTAACATGCGGCACACTGATTCGTCAATTGAACAAACATTGGATCTCGAAGAAATTCCTGAAGTTAGGAGGCAGACGGAACATTCCTTCTGGCAGTTCATATAACAAGTTAGGAGAGATATCCGTAGGAAACTGAAACGTAGTCTAAAGGCTGATCGTGAGGCTTGGTTAGTGGAAAAGTTAAGGAAATGGAAACCGCTTTTGCTTCAGAAAACATCGGCAAACTGTTCAAGCTTATCCATGCCACTGGTCCCAGGCGACCGTCTGTCAGTGAAGCTGTCAGCGAGGCCGATGCCACAGAAGGCTAGAGTTCTTGGTGGAACACTGAGAGTCAGTTTAGTTGACCTCTTGCTTCGGCTGTGTTGCCGTCACAAACTTGGAATATAGTCATCGGTTGGGGAATAAATAATGGCTAACGTATATGCAGGTCTACGTATAGCCAGTGTCTGTTTCATTATTGATCAGCTCTGGATGGATGATTTTAAACCTCGAAACAATCTTGTATCTATGACAGTGCTGGAGCCAATCAGAATGGCGTGTTGAACGTAGTGAATACGATCAACAAACCGTCTCTGTAACTCAGCGTCCCAGCTTGTATCTGTTTTTTTCAGTTGTATGAATAAAGTAATAGCACTGATGCGAGAACAAGAATTCGTCACGATGTAATGAAAATGTGTGGTTACTAAAAGGATCTAACAGTCATGTCGTTATCCATGTAATGTTTATACTCAATTGAAAATGATTTTGGGACAGCGTCTAGAGGAGACCCAACAATGCACGACGCTTCACTCTGATGTTTAAAGTAATCTGTATTCAAAGGCCATTGGCATGCCCTCCCAATTACGATAAAGGAGGCTGATAGAGCAATTGCAAAGGACGTTAATCAAACCAAGTGTATGTAAAGGAAATGATACGTCCCGTAATAACTTAGTCGTAAGAACATGGACTGTTAACTCCGCATTAACGGAGTAGATTCCAGATCACCTACTTCTCCTTTCCTGGACTTGGCAGCCTGACAGTTTATGTGTGACCAGGTCTGTCATACGGCAGGAAACACCTTGTATTGTAAACTTTTGACGTAGATTCTCGAACTTGTGAGCGTAAAATTTGTACCTAATTTCGTTTATTGAATCTTCAGTGAGATTTTCTTATTCACGAACATTGGGATATGAAATTAACATTGTCTGTATGTCGGTTGGCTCATTTACCATTGCATCTTCAGTGTGTTATCCTTGACACGGTTGCTTGGGCTAAGCGAAAACGGGCTTCGCTACGCATGGCGTGTGGCTGACGAAGAGTTCTGTATGATACGACTGTATGTCGCAGTTCAAGCAACCGGCCTGATCGGTGCCCCCATTCACTTATCGTTCTTCGTACCTTTCTCATGAGATCCGGACGACTTGCTTCATTACTTATCTCAAGATGAGGACACGTCATTGAATTAAAGCTTAACAGAAGCTTCTTGGTAAACAGCCTAAGTATCTATTAATTTTCCTGAACACTGGGTTGCCGTTCCGACATTGTCCAAAACAGGGTTCGGTAACCTACGGTCCGCTGTCTGGACTCTGGCAACAGCCTCAAAATGAAGTTTTTCTACTGGCTTACAATTCCAGCAGAATTTTACTCGCACCGGCCCGGGTTCATTCTGAAAAATACGTTCATTATCAGACTTAGTCTCACTAATTGACGGGCCACTGCCGAACTTCAGCGTGTAAATCAATACTGCCTGATGAACCAAATGTTTGACTTTCCCAGTACAACGTGCACAGTCTATCTTGAATTCATTAACCATTTGTACGCCATCGAATATGATAGCTTATGGAAAACCTCACAGACAAAAGTAATGCGGAAGTGTATCGTGGAAGCTGGTTGACAATCAATTCTTTGAAGCAAACTAGTTTGAATGTTAGTGTATCCGGACTAGTTGAAATGCCAACGAAAATTTCTAAAAGTCCAAACTTCCTGGTTCTTATCAACGGCAATGCACTGATTCCAAGACCACCGCCCAAATTACACTATCTACTTGGAGTAAGCCTAGCTTTCGGTGTTGCCCAGACGTTTTTAGCCGATACCTATGTAAGACGACTACCAAACAGGCGCAGACATCCTTGGATTATTTTTTGACTGATACAAACAAATCTATGCACATGAAAGCCAGCATGTGAAACAACTGGTAAACACCGAGCATGATCAGAGAAAAAGTGTGCTCGCCATTTTTTAAAGTTACGCGAAAAATATCGGAATTTTGTACAAAATCATTGACACAGGCAGCGGATACCTCACAGAATAATCACGTGCTGTGTCTTCCAGTTTAAAAAAAACGTAATGTTAGTGGCAAGTGAATTAATCTTGTCCCGGAAAGTGACCTACACAAACTGTCGTTGGAGGCGGAGGGTCCATACGAGGATATGTTTTGATTTTGCAACGTTCGCTGCCTAATTTGAGGCACAACGTTGAGGAGAGTTCACACGCACATTCAAACTAAAAGTGTGTGCCTTTTCAATCTTGCTGTTCTAAACTGTTTTCAAGTCAGGCACCGTGGATTTAACGTAGCGATTAAGCCACCCAGACCTATGGGCTTGGAGACAGAGTCATCTGTTATACAAGATAAAAGAATCCACTGTCACGCTTGAAGCAAAACATAGACCGTGGAAATGCCATTTTTCTGAAATCAAACCATGTTCATTTTTCTAAAATTTAGTAGACAACTAATAAATGGCGAAATATCCGTATAACAGTAGTTGGAAAGCTGAATTCTCCCCCCCCCCATTTCGCTGATATTTGTTCGCCTGCTAACGAGGTCACACTGCTCGGTTATCCGTTTGACATTGAATTAGACACCTTAACGGAAGACGTTCAATTGAAACTGATTGAACTGTAGTGTAGAGAGATCTGTTGAGTCGAATTTTCTCTGCAGATGGCTCGACATTCCTATATTTTTATAGGAAGTTTTTCCTTAAATCTGATATTTCTACCGTTAACGCGAAAAAGTAACAACAGTATTTGACAATCTTATACGGGCGAACGGCTATTCTCAAAAGTATAGTATAGTAGTAGTATAGGATGAATCAGGAATTCACCTGACTGATACCTACCTAAATGACAATTTACATCCGATTTCGTCCAACTGGTCGCCTAATATTGGCGATCAGACATCACTACTTTGTTTCGTTTACAATTGTTCCCCGTGAATGCTACTTCAACGAAGTAAGCTTTATGGTTACTTCACATTCTGTTTTATTTAATGACTTACCTTATTGTGAGTCGTCGTCCAATCCATAATGTGACATGTGGCCCTGTAAACCGTCTGCTTTTCAAATTATTTCACTAACACGCAATCATTTGGCATCGACAGTCTGCGCCAGCTACTCTGATTTATAGGCCTGGTTGTACTGCTTGCAGGTCGCTTGCGAAGGCGGAGATCCAAATTCTTAAATGCCACCAAGCACCCACTTCAGACTACCTTCCTCTAGCCTCTTTTAACAGCTGTCGGGGATTACTTATCCCACCTTAGGAGTATTAGGGAAATTCCGTCTTCCTTCGGAATGTGAGTAGCTATATCCGAGTTTGCACCAGCCACCGAGGAGTCAGTCATCGTCTTGAACACCACCACGCCCACATTAATTGTGCTCATGAATGTCAAATAGCCTTTGCTTTTTAACCATTATGCTTGGAGATTTTTGAGGTCTGGGGTATTTGCTAAGCGTGTGTTTATTAGAGCATTATTTAGTCAGATGGAGTTAAGGCCTATGGCAGACAATCGTCACCCTTTTCGTCTCGAACGGAATGAGGTATGTTTATTCTATTTCCCATTTTTCTTCAACTTTACAGTTACCGACTAAACGGATGGTTGGAAGCAGAATCACAAGCTTGGGTTATGCCGATGCTATTGCCTTTCTTCGTGCTAATGCTCAGATAGTCTTGGATGTTTGGTTATTGAGGGTGAAACCTCAATGGTGTGTACTCTGCCGTCGTCTGAGTGCAGTGGACTGACCGGTGCCTGCGCTAATTGTGTGCTATGGCAATCTGAGTTTACTTTGGGAATTGTATCTCAGTTAGCGAAAACGTTGGTGGCTAGTTCTCTCTACGTACTATCAGAGCCCGGTTAGCATGTGCTAATTTGTAGCCCTTCTGATGCCAGCGTGACGCCCGTTTCTCTTCGAAGAACGAAGTGTACAGAGCTGTGTGCGTGATACTGTTATGCGGCTGCGTCGGTGACGTTCTTAGGTTATCTGGTTTTGATACTTACTTTCTCGATGTGTGATGACAGTAGTCCTTGAGCAGCAGTAAAGTGCTGCCACGTGTGTTCATTGAACAGTCAGTATTGATCTTGATAGTCTGCTATTTTATGCACAGACAACGGCCAACAATGACGTTGGTGTTATGCTGGTGATGATTGCGAGCACATGCATGACCTTTGGTATTCCAGTCGAATGTGATTTCATGTCAACTTGGAAATCGGGTTATTCTGTATGCTGTGTGGTCGATAAGACCACACCTAGTGAGTGGTTCATTTTACAGCTTACCTGTTGTTTCTCCGTTCAAATTCGTTAAGGAGACTTGATGCTTTGAAATGCGCTTGGGTTTTCGAGGTCAGGACATTCAAGGCGGCTGGATTCAAATCTTATGTTTGTCCACTTTGCCTTCGTTACTCATAGTTTCACCCTAGAGTAGTTCGGATGATACATTCCGAGTAGTTAGAATCTGTGTGTGTTTATCCCGATAAGCGAGTTTACATATGTGAATATATCTGATTCCTTATTATTAAGGGTATCCTCGACCCAATCTGTCATATAGATAGCGTCGTAGCCACGTAGTCAGTACATAAGTGTTGAGCCTAAGTTGACTTAGTTTCTCCATGAGACGAGTGAAACCATTTAAGATATATGGCTGGTCTACACGAGATACATTTTAACGTACTGTTTTGTTACAAGGTTAGATTAATACTAGTAGAGACAGATCGCTTGGGACTGTTGGTCGCTTTGGTTTCCCGGGTGGTGTCATCACCCCGGCTTGTCTCTTTGTTGACGAGATGTTTA
>LOND01001298.1:4780-20910 GCA_014220965.1 Paragonimus kellicotti | reverse complement strand
CCAATCAGATTGCAGGTGTGCGGTCGAACGCATGTGCGCTATCTAGACTTTTTTCTCGTGTTGCTTTCTGATGCCCTCTTTAACGTGATTGGTTCTGCCACCTTTACAGCCATATATGACTGATTCATTGGATTCGCTGTCTGTCGGTCATTTATGGTAATCGTTCCTTCTTATAGATTCAGAGCCTCTGTGGCCTAATTTTGTCTCGCTCTTCCAATAAACGGTGTTGCCGCGTCTCTTCTCATTTCTCGGTTTTGGGTCAAGCGACTGAGCGCGTAACCAAGGCGACGATCCAATAGGGCCGACTGGAAAGTCTATGGGAATGTGACAGCTGCGATCAATTGTAGATGATGTTCAGCCTTTATGAAAAAGAAAAAGGCGATCTTAGTTTAGAAGTAGGAGAATAAAGAACGAATTGAACTTGCGTTATAAACAGTGGAAGTGAACAACTTCAAGTTGTCTACTCTTTACAGATGAATACGTTGCAAATAAAAGTGCTGGAGTAATTGCGTGACATTTTCCTTGCAGCGTTGATCGTTGCACTTCGTGGACAACCGCGCGTGTCTACGTCAACAGTCGTACTCACGTTATCATAAGCTATGAGTGCGTGGAACATTTTGTTGGTTAAACCTCTTAGTCGGCCGTTTCAAGTTGTGAATCACGTGACCACCCATATTACTGGTTGGCAATGCTGCCAAAGGTAATAAGGTGTCGCTGTCACTGTACGTGTGTGTTTTTGTTTATTTGCTGATTCGTAAACTTTTCGTGGTTCGTTGGCACTTTTGCTTTATGTTATCCATATATGTTCCAGAAAAACCAAACACTTTAATGCATTACAGAAATCACGCTGCTTTAGCTGATGACAGTCTTGTTTGGTCAGTTTAGAAATTGCAACTTCCTTCTTGAGCCTTGTCAGTCCTGGAAGAAAGTTCTCACATGGGTTCAAACGTATCACCGTACTGAGTGAAAACGTTTGCTAGCCTCTGATATTCGTGATTACTTCATATTGTGAAAGTCGTGCTCACCTTCACTCTCTTTCTGCAGTCCGTTTTCACCGAACACGTTGTTCTCGTCTGGTTGAACAGCAATGGAATACGTAGTTCAGATCGACACCAGTTGTCAGTCAAGGTGTACCGATTAGACCTTATTGACGAGATGAATGTGTGCGCCATTCTTATTCTCATTAACCGTGGATTGGCGATCGTTTGTGACCATTGTAGAAGATTTATACACTAAGGCCATTTCCCAAAACACAGCGCAGGAGTCCCTTGGCCTCGCTCACTGTGACAGGCTAATCCGTTTCCGATGCCGCTAACCGTGTTTAAGTAAATCCGTTTCTACCGCTGTTCCTTTATCATTTTGTGTTTGTGGAACATTTTCCATGCACTCTAGGCGTTGCTGAAAACGGTGTATGGTCAGTTTTGGAGCAGAAAGAATGTGTACTGTTTCAAGTCACCGTAGGTTACGATTTCTTTTCTGTAACGCAGCAACACTGTCAGTTTTTTCTTTGAGCCCTGATAGTTGACACTGTTTCCCGTCTTCTATTCGTTGATGCCTCCATCACACTCGAAAGTATTGCTAATGATTATCTTGCTGTAACGTTTTGTAACTTGCCCGTGCATTCACCACCACCAACACAGTTTGAACATCCAGCCGTTATTTGTAACCTACATTCCAGTGTTCTTTACAGTACAGTCCGGAGGAACTCAGACCCACTGGTGCGACAATCATTACTCACTAGGGTACACCTAAGTGGACGTTCCGGGACAACTGACTATGTCAATGCGTTGGCTACACACCCTATACTTTGTGTGACGGTGATCACAGCTGAGCCAAGTACAACTGTACTAACATGGATGATTAACTGATGAGGTGGTAGCTAAGATGCCGTGGTGCTAAGCTTTGTCTGTTATTGTAGGTTCTTTCAGCCCGTTCGAGTCGGACGTGACTTTACCCCCTTTTTGTTAATGCTGTACGCCGCCTTGGTTGTGTTGTCATCGATTTTGTGTTTGTTGCATTGCAGCCGTGCAACATATTTATAAGTAGAGGTGAATCATCTTGGAACAATTTTCATCAATGTGACTAACATCGACTGTCATGTTCACCTCTGATTGACCGAGCGGTTTTTGTGTGAAAATGGCCTTTCAGTACTAGAAATTTTGAAGGTGATGGATTGTCCTTGTTCCCGAGAACTGTAGTTTGGAAGTTCTATGCGTGACTCAAAGTTGAACATGTATATGTTTATTTCATCACCTAATCTGTAAACCACTTTCTTACTGTTCGTTTTCGGGATTGACTAATACCATCATTCTTTTGATCCATTGTTGTATTTGTGTTTCTTTTATTCGAGTGAATGTTCGTCCTTTTCTCTTCAAAACGTATCATGATTTTTGTCGTTTATATTTTGGTGTGGGTTTTTTTTTACGCGTAACCGTATGGTTTGGGTTTCGCTTCAATTTTTAATTTATAGGAAAAGTGCGGATTTTTACAACTAGATTGATCCTGGTTATGTGTGCTGTAATGGTTTGGACGATGTAGATTTGTCAGTCTCAGGTATTGCGCATTGGTACCCGGGGATTACCATCTAATCCGCGTGTTTCGCCCAAAAAGCCACACGCAGTTGAAAATATTTGGGTATTGTACACGAGCTAATCCGTATTAGATTTTACAGTAGGAGGAGATTCAGCTTCCTTGTCCATGTTGCCGTAGACATTGATTTAGTCAGGTGTATCTGTTTGTCGTTCCGTAGATTTGTTCAGTTCATTATATTTTTATCACAGTCAAAATTCTATCAAAAGTGTTTGAGTGCGATGTTTAAGTGTAGCCAATTTCCGTGGCCAAATATTTAGTTTTCACTGTTCTTGAGTTTTTTCTCCTCAGTCCTGTCTTCAAATAACAGCTAACCCCGACACATCTATCCGTTTTTTTGCACACGTGCTTTCGTGTCTTACTTAGTTCCGGGATATTGGAAATGCGGCTGTTTTGTGCGTGAATATTTTACTAGTCCATGTGCACGGTGGTTATGATGCTTGTGTTCCCATTTTTTAGCTAAAGCCGCCGAGGCTGCCGCTTCGGCTACAAATAATGTCGGTGGTGGTTACTATTTCACAGAGGATCCGCATACTGTTTACGCTCAACCGTCGGCCCCCCCACCACCCTATGCGGAAGCGCCGCATTATCCGACCCAGGTCTTGGTGAAGTAGCACTGAGCACAACCGCCCCCTTACCAATCAGCCACTCAACCGGATCGAACAAATCCTCATACGAAGAAGAATCAGTAATAACGAAGGAAGTATTGGATTCGATTTATTAACATGTGATCACTTGCGCTTTCATTTGGACAGACTTTTCATTCCACCTATCCGCCTATCCATTTGGAATTCACTCTATTAATCAGTCACCCTCTGAACTTTGTTTGGCATCCTTACACCTAAGCGTTCCACCCAGTGTAAACCTACTTTGTAACTCTCTTCGTTTGATGAGGAATTGTCTGTATGTCAGTGCTGAGTTTATCTGTGTCGTCATTCTATTCTGTTCTGATTCCGTTCAACTTGTTTCTTCATTGATCGGGATATTTTCTCTGGCTGCTTGAACGAGTGTATTGGTGAAATAATTTCCTGCTTGCTTGAATGTTGTGCACCAGTGGGTTAGGCTAACAATCTCTCTGGTTGCGCTGTAACTTTTTTTTCATGGTTATGAATTTACACTCTTCATCCGCGGAAATAATACATCACGAGTCTCCCGCTTCGGCTTTGCTTTTTGTTGATGTCTGACCTTTTGATTTGCAGAATCTCGTGCACATTTCGCTACTAACATTTTGTGAGTAGTCAAACCCCTCTACTTAAGCTGTGAGGCTCTACGTTTCGTCCGAAAATAGTGCACCAGTTATTGTATTCTGTATTGGAATAGCACAGTGTAACTTTCTTTAGCTGAAACTGGTTGACAGAGGTGTCAATCGCTCACATTCTGTGTGCAAATTACTGCATTGAACTGCTGTTAGTTTCAAGTCAACGTGTTCCAGTTGATACGTTCCTAACTCGCCCAGAGAACGCAAAGTACAAAGACCGCCTGAGATTTAGATCAGTGTGTCCGATTGCCAACATCGCGTTCCTCAGTCACTCGACCACATGTTAAGCCAAAGCGGGAACAACACACGTCGCTCTAAGCCAATCACAATCAAGCTCAACACATGTATGATTGATTACGCTGCCTATCCATGTGGTGACTGTTATGACCTCCAACATCTTCTCTAATCTTGTGAACATCACAGGATTTCTACTGAGGATCCATTTAGTGTAATAGTGTGAATCGTCAAGATGTGTGGAGGTATCTCGTTTTCGGTGGCTGACTGCAATGTGGGGCATCAGTGTTTAATGTGTGTGGTTTTTTGGGTTGTATCTGTGTGGCGTTTTCTAGAATGTCTAAAAACCAGTATGGGAGACCATTTGGATTTTTTTTCACCTTCATGTTGATCTTGCCTTCTGCAGAGCTGTTTATTATGTCTGGTCCGTTGTTCACTTCCGACTCAGTTTATAAACAACCAGCCCTCGTCCACCTGTAATGGTTCCAGCATTCCATGTTGAATGTCGGCTCCTGGAATCCTTTTCATACAGAATGTCTCTCAACGTTGAATCGTGCGCCAGTCTGTTGGGGTTGTACTTTCGGTGCTGCCCGAAGATCTTAGTCAGAATTTGGTCTAGGCAGCACAATCTCATAGTTTGTCCGTATTTTTCTTCCAAGCAAACATTCGCTAGGTGAAACTTTATTCGGAACAGTTGAACTGGGGCTTATTCTTTAATTAAGCAAAAGCACATGCACGACGTTATCTTGATGTTTCTCTCCAGTATATTTGAAGTTGTGTAGTTTTACGGTATCCATAAATCTCTGCTTGACTGTGGGTGATACGGGGGAGTTTTTAGGTTCACACTATCATTCGTTGGACAAAAGTTTGAGAACTCGCTGGATGTGAACTGAACATCGTTATCTGACACACAAACCTAGGAGAAAACCAGTCTGTAGAACAGGCTTCTCAGATAGCGAATGGTGGATTGGCTAGTCAATCTTTCTATGTTATGGCCTTTAACGCCAGAATTGCTTGTTCCTGATTTTTGTGTTTGCCGTAAGTTTTGTTCTCTATTAGTTGTAGCTCAGTGACAGTCGCTGATGCCAGTGCGTTGCACCTCAAAGTTTTTTTAAGAGTGCACTGGTATGCAGGTTGACGAACTATATACAGAAGTTTGGTCGCCAGACATTAAGGACTTGGTTCATCATGAGGTTATTACTTTTTAACATCATTTTACGAGTTCTCTGCAGATTGGGTTATAACTAAAATTGCGTAAGTTGTATGGTACGATATTTGACATTTAGATTGGGCTGCTTCTATTCATTATAGAGGGGTTCTGCGATTTTTAAGTGACGATAGCAAATAGTGGAGCTGCGGATGAGCGAACACAGATCAAGATGGCGACTTCAAAGAAATGCTTCCAAACTGGTGGTTTATCTCATCAACACCGGTGATGTCAAAAAGGATCAATGCGATACAGAAGAAGCTACGAAACCTGAGGGTTTTGACTCAGTTGTTCGCAGCATGTCTACCACAATACTTCCAGTTATCGATGTGTATCACAAAGGGCAACCGTTTAGCTCAGTCCCAACGCCTATTGAAAACGCAGATAGCAGATTTATATTTTGACGGGATGGTATTTAGGAAGTGTCACCGATGCGACCAAACACGGGTGTGAACAGTATTCAATACACCTTATGTCTCGGTGGTCGAAGATCGTTACGACGACAAAAAGCAACCTCAGCGGTGTATAGAATAAGTACACCGGTTGTCAGAGCACATTTCTGGGACAGTCCCTGCGAAATTTCTTCAGTTTTCTTGCGCTAAGTATTCGCCCTAAGAAAACTGTCAACACTTCTGCACAAAATGAGAATGATGGACAACTGTAACTGTACTTTGCCTCGTGGGTCACCACGAATGCAGCCTGCCTGACATATGTGACCACGCTTGTGTGTTTGTTAGCTTATGCCGACCAATGACACCACACCCAATTCTGGTTTGTTCGACTGATGGGTGGCCAGTCTTTCTAGCTACTCTTGTTTATCGGTATCGCTTGACGGTTTACGAAACCAGTTTTAACTTCCGTACGATGTCAGGCACTCGAACGCTTTACCTACGGTTCCTTTCACATATTCATGGAGGATACGGATTTAGTGCACCTGATCACTATATTTGTAGCCTAACCGTGATAACATTACGAAGAAACCATCAGGAAAATGGTAGGGCGTTTATCTAAGTGGTTCGTACGGGCAGGCTGATCGTAACCTCAATATCTGAATAAACTTCCGGCGTCTTCAATCGAGAAACCTTTAACTTGACAGGTCATTTAGTTGACCCCCACGTCGATGGTGGTTCTGCTAAATATTCTCAACCTCAAGATATCGACATTTGCCAAGGCATTTCTAATCAAGCGTCACTCTCCAGCTATCTTTTGACGGAAAGGGTTGACTCAATCAGTCTCATTGCCTTAGCACAGAAACCGTTCACCCCACTCTCGTGTATATGTACGACTTCCGTTTGCTTCACCTTTCTGTCACTATACCCTAAAACAGTATACCTGGATGTTTTATGGAAAGGAATAGTTAGATTAGCCGAAATGCGTACATCTTGCAACATGTCTTATTACCATCTGGATGAAGAGAACTTAGCTTTTCGAATTTATAACAGCCTAGGTACTACCTGTCCTTGGCATGTAGTAACTCAAAAATTTGTAGTTGCATATTATACTTAAGCTATTAATGCAGCTTACTTTATGGGCTATCAGATTCTCTGTTCGTTTGTCATGACACTGTGTGACGCGAAACCAGTAACCCGCTCTTGCGGTTTAATCTCTAATCGACAGCCGATCCTTAATTTTTACAACCGAACGATTGTGGTGGCATCACCCTCGAATTTACAAAATCCGAAACTCCATGCACCATGAGAGTTACCTTACTAGTATCACCGTACCCGTTTAAGTTATCTCGTGAATGTAAATTTACTACAAGCTAATAGGATCAGCGTTAATGCACTGGCCTAAGTACCGCAACTTCATTCGTCGGTTTATAGGAAATCCACGTCGTCTTCGGTGTTGCGGAGTGTATTTTGTAAGATAACATTTTAGTCCTCGTCGCTGGGAATGCCACTCAGCTGATCCCACGCTTGTTTAGATTTTCAATGTTTATGGGAGTGCTCGTTGTCTTACGTCCTATTTAACGTTATTTTGGGCCCGCAGGCATTCTGCATCGAGGTGATTTACATCCCGAGACGCGATGACCACGCGCGTTTAGGTAGTCCTTGTTGGCCCAAAAGTTAAGTGATGACAGGATGAAACAACAGAACGTGCAAATGAGTCCCGGTGAAGTCTGACGTTGGTATAAAAAAATATTGAGCAACAACTGTTAGAAAATGGATTCTCAGTGCAACGTTTCTTTGACAAGTGGAAATAAACATCACTGTAAGACGCAAGTTGGGATGTATAGAACGATATTTGCTTACAACAGATAATTCTGTGATAACCTTGGAAAAAGGACAGATGAATACGCAAAGATATACTTTTGAGGACTGCTTATCTTGATCCAAATTGACATTATCATTCGACCACATTGACGACCCGTGGTCAGGCAACCGTGGAGCACCAAGTATGAAAATCATTGGCTGAAAAATGTAGTTGCTAGATGAAACATTGCGGAACAGACAGCCCGGCCTCAGTGAAGTCTGACGCTAGTGAAAATATAGTCCGGAACACATATCTCGGTGTCGTTTCTTTTGTCTGCAGTACAATGAAGTGGGTAAATAAATGTCATCAAGGCATACACCTTTGAACGATGTTGAAGTTACCCTGAGTCACAATTACGTTTCCGTTCGGCCAAACAGAGTTGGCAATAGATGGTCTAAAGTTTAAATGCAATCAGCAATCGCTCTGGCAGCTGACAATGAAGTCTATGGTTGGTGAAAGCATTGACCAACAGTCACCAGGTTTGCCTAAATACCGTGAATGTGCCCGGTCTAGCCATGAGAAGTTACGCGTAGCGAACAATCTCGTTTTCAGTGTTTTGAGTCTCACCGTCATCCCTAATGCTCGTTTTCGGCATGTTGTGGGTGAAGCTATATGAATGCAAATAACTGCGGTGTCAGAGAGTTTACAGATTCTGAGATGGACCATTACTTCTCGTAGAAGTTGATAGAACATTAACAATACAGTCGATGGGATTTCAGTTTCTGTGCCGTTCTTGAAAATACCAATAGGTTGTATCTAGTTCACGGTTGAATCGTCCTTTATTAGCTATCAAGACTTAATCACTCCATCTTTCATACACATTTGCGTAAGAAAGGTATGATATAAAGTTGCACATGTAAGTAAACCAGTACATAGACTCCAATTTTATTGTAAAGTGTTAGGCTTATTATTAGTTCGCAGTGGCGTTTTGTGCACTCCCTTGAGGCCATACCATGAGATACCTTAAATCTTGCGGATGACCAAAAAGCATAATGTTCGTATAGATAAATAAGCTGGTAACATGTGTTTAACCCGTGACTGGGTTAGTGTTCTCTTTGAAATACATTTTTAACATGGTATGGTCGTAAGTTTCCATTTAGTCGGTCTCTCCAAAGCGCTGCAAAATTGAGCATTTTCAGGTACAGATCATGTATCCCACTGGAAAAATTGCAATGAACTGATTTATTAAATGTGAAAAAATGGGCCAACATCTATAATGCATTATTTTGTACAAATGGTGGAAATTTTTTTCTCGCTAAACTAATGATTTGCGAACTTTTTCATGTCTTCCAGTTTCCTTGTTAAAATGACTAACTTGCAGTGGATAAATTTTATATAGTTTGTACGAAATTTGGATTTCAATGTATTTAGAATTACTTATTAAGCTAGTGTTTGGGACTAGTCCACCAGAGTATTACCCAGTCAGTAATCGCTGTCGAAAGCCGATCGACAATGAAAACAAAGACTCTGCGCGTCGACCCATTGAGTATTGATATCGACCATAGAAAATAGTGTACAGAGAGACACGTCGAGCTAGCGGGGCGTGTAGCGAGTTGCGTTTTTAGCCCCGTGACGGATATTGCATAATGAATAGCTTGACTGAAACAAACGTAGTTAAAACCAAAATCATCGACAATGTACAATTGAATGCGACTATCAGAAGCATTATTTATTATAGTCGCTACACGAGGATTCCTCTTAATCATCGTCATCTTAGTAGACAGCAGTGCGTCAGTGGCTTACACTGATTCTTAACTCTGACACAACCACGAAGAAAGTGGGAAACTCTGTATAGGAGGAGGGAGAAAAAAGAAGGGGATGGAAAGGGATCTAACTACTAAGAAAGTGGCTGCGTCTGTATTCAAGCTTTCAACATCAAGGTGTTTACAACTTGCAAACAAACAATCGAGTTATAAGTGAAAGTAAGGCGTCATCAACAAGACAGCTTCCTTACGGCTTTCACTGTCCCGCGTCATTAAATGCACTCACCTCACAGACAAGTCGGCTGGATGATGACAACATTTAAACCCACTGGACCCGAATAGCTGTCATTTTCCCCTAATGTCTCCAACCACCGTCTCTAGAAGCTGCAAGGTCGTCAGCCCGGAAACGAACCCGACCTACAGTGGCCAACCTCTTCGTGAACGATTTCATTTGTCTACGCCAGGTCATCATCTGTCCACCTCGCACCTTGCGCCAGTCGGCCGCAGCGTCGGCAAACAGTGCTCGGTGTGGCAAACGACTAGCTGGCATCCTTAGTACATGACCTAACCATCTAAGTCTGTGCAAATGTAGCGACTGAACAAAAGAACTCGTTTGACAATCAGTGCCAAACACCCGCTTCCTAACCTCCTCGTTGCTTACTCGCTGGTGCCACCCGATACGAGCGATCGAACGCAGACATCGGTGGTCAAATACCTGAAGACGGTTCACGTCCTCTACCCTGAGCGGCCACGTTTCGCTGCCGTAAAGTAATACAGCCCTCACTGTTGTCTGATATACGCGACCCTTAAGCTTCAGAGAAATACCTCTCTGTCGCCATAGGTGTCTCAGATTAGCGAACACCGCCCTAGCCTTGGAAATACGCGCTTCTATTTCATTCCCTACACCTCCGCTGATGCAGCTTCCCAGGTATACAAACCGGTCAACAATCTCCATGACTTCATTATCTAACATTAAATCTACGTGATCACAACAATCTTGGAGAAGCACTTTGCATTTTGAGGCTGCAAAGCGCATTCCGAAGTATTTAGCAGAACGCGAAATAGCGTTTAGCGTTGTTTGTGCCGCTTGAAAGTTGTCAAACAGCAACACCTTATCGTCAGCATAATCAAGATCAGTCAGTCTTTCACCAGGTAGGAGGTCCACGCCGGCATCATTTGAGTGCCGCAGACAGTCCTCCATTATTTCGTCTATGACGAAATTGAACAAAAATGGTGAAAGGGGACAGCCTTGACGTACGCCGCTCCTGGTGCTGAAACTGTCAGACAGTTCACCGTAAACCCTAACCTGAGCTGAAGTATGGGAATAAAGCGCCGACAGTATGTTCACATACTTAGTCGGTACACCCCTACGTTTAAGCGACTCTAAAAGTGTAGATCGGTCCACCGAATCAAACGCACCTTTATAGTCCAGAAATACGGCGATTGTTGGCCGGCGGTACACATGACGCTGCTCCAGAATTTGACGAAGGGTAAAAATGTGATCTATACAACCCCGCCCAGGGCGAAACCCTGCCTGTTCTTCCCTAATGTTTACCTCCCGAACTGCAGTGAGTCGACGAAGTATAATGGATGCCAGAACCTAGTAATGACTGCGGTCAAACTAATTCCCCTGATGTTTTCTTTGGAATGGTCTTCAAACCTAATGCCTACGAAAACCATAAGTGCATGGAAATCATTCTCGTCACCTTCTCAGCTTTGTTATGGAAACGTGGAGTTTCTAACATGTGCTCTGTTTTGTTCACTTTAATGTCGTCAATACGAGTGACTGTTGCATGCAGTTGACCGTAATTGTTTCGTTTGTTAAACATTATACGTGCTAACAGGATCCTTATCAAAGATCACTCTTGCATTAAAAATCTAGAAGCACTCTTGGTTGGTTGCGTTTTTCAACCACCTTGATGTTGTCCGTCGCCATCAACTGACACCATTCAAATGTGTTAATGCTTTGTCCGTTCGATTTGTTACTCAAGGCCATACCAACTTCCGGCTGTTTGTTGGTTTGTGGTACGTTGTGTTTTATTTATTTGTGTGTATTGCCTTCTTCGTCTGTCCGCAATATGGACAATTGTCGTCCATATCGCCTAGTCATTATGGGGAAGTTGCACAGTTTTATCTGTAAAGGTGTTCTAGGCCCCAACAACTTGCCGAAGTCGAGGGAAAAATGAAATATCGTATTCTTTTTCTTGCGATCTATTAACATTACTATTGCCATTCATTCACACGACGTGTATGCAACCTTCTCGTTATAACAGTTTGTACACAGATTTTATTTCTACACTGTGTTTTAATGAGCATAAAGCCCCGCGCCGGCCCCAGCGAGCGGTGGCAGGCAGTGGAAAAACCTGACGAGCAACGCTTTCTAGCCTTTGTAATATCGGCGATTCCATTAAAAACATCTTCATCGTCCGTTCCCAACACCATCAAAGATTCCCTACCCCCTTTAATCAATTAATAAAAATCCGCGAACCTAGGAGATATATTGTCTTTTCACATTTTTATTCATTAGGCACTTGCACCCGTTCCACCACTGAATTTGCTCATCAGAAAAGTTGAATCCCATTCATCGGCAACTCGATTTCTCCCATAGCGTACACAAAGAATCGAAACGGAGGAAGAATAGAACGAACAATTAGATGCAAGATATAGTTGCAAGGATGTGCTCATCCCTGTAACTTTGTCTTTATCTACCCAAGTAGAAATAGCTTGTCCGTAAATATCTGCGATGGAGCGAGAATCAAGCATAACAGTGTTACACTATTATTTCTAAGCATTCCAGTAATATTACAGGCGTTTGTTAGTTCATATTCTGCAACTTGAGTATGCCCTCCTGAACTTGTACAAAATTCAAACATGGACCATACACGGTGTGTGTTTGAAATTCCACATTTCTGTAAATGCATCAGATGGAGCAAAAGTGGCATTTCAGTCTGAAATTCCAGATTGAACAGTACTTAAGTGCTCCTCGTATGTTTTACTCCGAAATGTACAGAACAAGTTGAACGCATTCATACTCTTAAGTTTAAGCAAAACGTCCATCTTCCTCTACACCTACTTCATGGAGCGCGAAATGTCAGCCATTGAAAACGTCTGAATTTCCGTGGAAACTCTCCCACAACTGGAGTATACGCCCAAAAAACTGTTGCTGCTACTCGTGAGGAATCACGTGCATACGATGATGCTTCAGCTTGTGAAGCTGAAGATATGCACCCATACCCATCAACGTCCAGTCATACTTACTATCGCACACGTCCCACCATCCATACTCGTCAATGCCTACCTGTACGTACAAACGCATACATCCACTACTTCGTCTACTAATGCTAACACATCCTCTGTAAGCCAACATGTATCGTGCATCTGCATTCGCATAGTCTTGCACACATGAAGTCGCTGATAAAGTTTCATGCTATGCCCGGAATAGCTCGCACTCAAAATAGCCACTTTACTACAGTGAGACAGATGTACCTAGTGTTGTGAGCCAAGAACGCGGATGGCGCAAGGGTTGTTTATTCAGGAAACCAACACATGGGTTATGCGTTTCAACATGACAACAAACAAAAACACTCATCTGCGTACGGTACTGGGCCCAGAACGTCACGGTTGCCACAGACGCCAATGCTCAGTTCCTTTACGTACCAAGAACCATTTCATGCGATGCTGCACTCCGATGTTTCTTGTATTTTTCCTGCGGCTACTTCAATGTCAAAATCTATGCTCTGGCCCCACTACTGAATAGCAGTGATGTGAGTAGTATAGTGCGACCGCTCCTTCTCACTTCACTAGTATGTTCGTGTTTAGTGCAAATCAACGAATACAAGTTAAATTTGGCACTGACAGACAGGAGATCCAGTATAGTGAAATGGCCCGAGAACATTGAGGGGAGATGTATACATTCTGTTACATAAACACGGGAAGGTAAGCAGAAAAAATGTATATTCAGATACAAATTTGAATACCCTTGTACTCGGCGACAGCGACCTCCTACAAGATGGATATTGTCTCAAAGGAGAAACGGGGGCTGGCTGGCCACGCTCTGCAGCGCATCCTGTTTTATACAGGCTGCTTTTTTTGCAGCTTGTGAAGGTGTGACCATGTATAAATTAGTCAGCCCATTTATGCTCCTCCTAGATATCCTGGGCTGCAGGGGTCGGGTGGGAGTGGTGCCTGATTAACCTATTTCACCAGTTACGACCGCTGACCTGGATCGCAAGAACAGAAGCGTAGTGGTTACTTCCAGAGAAAAGACAGGACTATCGCTTTGTCATCGTCAAATTCTGGTCACAGGGTCATTTTTACTAGGGGTAGCATACATTAAACACTGGCAGATGTTAGCAGCATCGGGATTGTAGCCCTGAGCAGATACCGTGTATCCGTGCGGGAAATCGATCCTCAGGGCACAGTTGCAGAAAGTGATGAGGAGAGTGGATGAGAACGCTTACAGAGTGAACGACACAGAAAGCGTGAACGGAAGCTAAGAATGGAGAAGAAAAATGACGTTCGTGCTTGTGTGAACCCCACTTCCACTCTGTTCTTGGTCACTTTGCAACCATGGTTAGGCGAACTATCAGGTTCCGCTCACTGCACCTCGGCGCCGCATCGATTACTAGCATGATTACGCATACATCTACGCATGCAGACATCCTATCACGTGCTGGCTTGCAAGGGTATACACTCTCCTTCGAGAACGCAAGACAATTACTTACTGACACTCACAGGTATGCAACCAAACTGACGGCAAATTAAATTCATACTTCAAACAAGCAGGCCACGATAAGACAAGGATTACGTCATATCAAGGAATTGGCGTTCTGATTCCCAACCCAGCTTCCTCCCGAACAACTCGACCGAAGTAGCCTGGACTACAGACTCAGGCAGCTTGTTCCATGGGTTAATGACCCTGTTCGTGAAAAACTCGGCTCTGATAGACGTATGAGCACGTGGCTTGCCCAGAGACAACGAGTGACCTCCTTAGTCAAGGCGTTTTCCCCGGCTGGGAACAGAGCCCCTGGTGCAACGTCGGTTAAACCATGCGGAACTCATACGATTCGATTAGGTCCCGTCGAAGTCGCTTGCGTTCCCGAAAAAGCAGATTGAATTCTTTCAATTTGGTTACGTAATCCATATCTTTCATTCTGTCAACCAACCGGGTGGCCAACCTTTGGAGCTTCTCAAGGCACTTTGTCATTTCGAGGTGCGGGTCCCATGCTTGGAGACCATTTGGATTTTTTTTCACCTTCATGTTGATCTTGCCTTCTGCAGAGCTGTTTATTATGTCTGGTCCGTTGTTCACTTCCGACTCAGTTTATAAACAACCAGCCCTCGTCCACCTGTAATGGTTCCAGCAGTCCATGTTGGACGTCGGCTCCTGAAATCCCTTGCATACACAAGGTCTCCAACGTTGAATCGTCTGCCAGACTGTTGGGGTTGTACTTCGGTGCTGCCCGAGGCTCGTAATCAGAATGTGGTCTAGGCAGCACAATCTCATATTTCGTCCGTATTTTTCTTCCAAGCAAACATTCGCTAGGTGAAACTTTATTCGGAACAGTTGAACTGGGGCTTATTCTTTAATTAAGCAAAAGCACATGCACGACGTTATCTTGATGTTTCTCTCCAGTATATTTGAAGTTGTGTAGTTTTACGGTATCCATAAATCTCTGCTTGACTGTGGGTGATACGGGGGAGTTTTTAGGTTCACACTATCATTCGTTGGACAAAAGTTTGAGAACTCGCTGGATGTGAACTGGGCATCGTTATCTGAAACAAGGACCTCGGGAGAAAACCAGTCTGTAGAACAGGCTTCTCAGATAGCGAATGGTGGATTGGCTAGTCAATCTTTCTATGTTATGGCCTTTAACGCCAGAATTGCTTGTTCCTGATTTTTGTGTTTGCCGTAAGTTTTGTTCTCTATTAGTTGTAGCTCAGTGACAGTCGCTGATGCCAGTGCGTTGCACCTCAAAGTTTTTTTAAGAGTGCACTGGTATGCAGGTTGACGAACTATATACAGAAGTTTGGTCGCCAGACATTAAGGACTTGGTTCATCATGAGGTTATTACTTTTTAAACATCATTTTACGAGTTCTCTGCAGATTGGGTTATAACTAAAATTGCGTAAGTTGTATGGTACGATATTTGACATTTAGATTGGGCTGCTTCTATTCATTATAGAGGGGTTCTGCGATTTTTAAGTGACGATAGCAAATAGTGGAGCTGCGGATGAGCGAACACAGATCAAGATGGCGACTTCAAAGAAATGCTTCCAAACTGGTGGTTTATCTCATCAACACCGGTGATGTCAAAAAGGATCAATGCGATACAGAAGAAGCTACGAAACCTGAGGGTTTTGACTCAGTTGTTCGCAGCATGTCTACCACAATACTTCCAGTTATCGATGTGTATCACAAAGGGCAACCGTTTAGCTCAGTCCCAACGCCTATTGAAAACGCAGATAGCAGATTTATATTTTGACGGGATGGTATTTAGGAAGTGTCACCGATGCGACCAAACACGGGTGTGAACAGTATTCAATACACCTTATGTCTCGGTGGTCGAAGATCGTTACGACGACAAAAAGCAACCTCAGCGGTGTATAGAATAAGTACACCGGTTGTCAGAGCACATTTCTGGGACAGTCCCTGCGAAATTTCTTCAGTTTTCTTGCGCTAAGTATTCGCCCTAAGAAAACTGTCAACACTTCTGCACAAAATGAGAATGATGGACAACTGTAACTGTACTTTGCCTCGTGGGTCACCACGAATGCAGCCTGCCTGACATATGTGACCACGCTGTTGTGGTTTGTTAGCTTATGCCGACCAATGACACCACACCCAATTCTGGTTTGTTCGACTGATGGGTGGCCAGTCTTTCTA
>LOND01001297.1:71686-86039 GCA_014220965.1 Paragonimus kellicotti | reverse complement strand
GGAGCCAAAAGTAGTAGCTCTAGTAGTGCCTACTGAATACGTCAGTCCAGTTGAAATGACATGAGAAAAATTGGTGAAGATCATGTACGCAATGACCCATGGCGCTGAACGCTCTACTCCGCATAGAACAATAGAAGTTATCAAATTTAGACGATATTTTGCCCGAATTGTATGGTGATAGGCAGCCAATCGTGTACGCCATATCCGCATTGACCAATCAGGTTGTTTGACATTGACCTATATGTACAGTGTCCATAACAGATTAGATGAGACTTCGTGCGTGGTGTAGTGAATACACATCTTGCTCTGAACACGACTGGTTCTACATGGTGATAGAGATGAAGAATCCAGATTGGACGAGTGTAAGCCCAATGACAGGACTAAATCTCCGACCACCGGCCCAGCTGAACATGAATGAGGATGAAGGACTTCCAGAAAGATGGAAAATGTGGAAATTGCAATTTCAAGATTTCCGGACGCTAGCTCGACTATCGTCAGCCGAGAAGGAGTTTCAAATGGCGATATTTCGACATGCCATCGGAGAGCAGGCCGTCCGCTGCATTAATACATTTCCGTATGAAGCAGACGAAGACCCAGAAGACTGGGAAAACGTGATGAAAAAAGTAGAATGTTATTGTTTGGGATTTACGAACGACACTTTTGAGAGGTATAAATTTAATTGCCGCGTCCAAGAACCAGGAGAATCCATAGATCAATTTGTTCAAGCTCTGAGGTCCATGGCCACAACCTGCGGTTTCTGTAACTGCATGCATGACAAACTGATCAAAGACAGATTAATTATCGGAATGAGAAACGGCAGTTTGACAAAGCGAATGCTGGGGTTCCTCAGTTTACCGCTCAAACAATGCATTGATATGTGTCGAAGTGAAAAGGCAGTTGACGGAAAGGCAGAAGCTCTCGAAATTCACTCGACAGGAGATATCAATCGCGTGATGGCTAAAGAACCAAGAAACTCTCTGCGGAAGAACCCATGGTTTTAAGAAATAACAGTGCCCGGGATGGCAAAAAATCCGCACATAGTGCGGCAAAGAGAATGATTTCTCTGTTTGCTGTACGAGTGGTCCAAGTTTGGCAAAGACAACCCAACCTAGTAGGTATTCAGTGTGTGCGATGAGAGTGGACGAACCTCACCAGGGTATACGATCTGCCGAAATTTAACTGAATGGAATAACAATAAACTTCCAGGTGGACTCAGGTGCAGGTGTCAACCTCGTCCCTCGGTCCTGCGTCCCAAACGAACCACTGACGAATACGAACCTCGTTCTTCGAATGAAGTGGAACAACGGTGAGGCCTCACGGAAGTTTACAGCAATCCTACACGACCCAGATAATGACAAACATATCGAACAAGTTTTATTTGTGGTCAAAGAAAATTTCCCACCCCTCCACGGAACGCTGGAATTGGTAACATCTAACTGGATACATAACGCAATCTAACCAATTGACCAACATGTGTCTAAAATATTCCAGTGTTTTTGATGGTACTTTGGGAACCCTCCCAGGAGTCTGTAAATTGAGCATCGATTCGGATGCGAAACCAGTCGTGCTACCCATTCGTCGTTTGCCACTTACTGTAAAAGAGACATTTGAAAAGGAACTAACACGTTTGACAGATCTGGGAGTAATACAGCAAGTAGACGAGCCAACCGATTGGATTAGTCAGTCGCTACTCAGAGGCACGCAGAAATCCGGCGAATTGCATCGAAACATTAAAGGACGATAGGAAGGAAGAATTTTCGACTCCCCTTACTGGAAGATGTTCTTCCCCAGCAAACCGGTGCGTGTTTTCTCAACAAGGTAGATTTATCCTCTGCTTTCTGGCGCGTAAACACTGAAAAACAGCGTTTGTTAACGACATTCGGAACCTCTTGGTCGTTTTCGTTGGCTTCGTCTACCGTTTGGATTGAAAGTTTCCAGCGAAATATTCCAGAAACGACTAATCCAAGCAATCGAGAACCTACCTGGTGTAATGTGCATAGCTGACGACGTTTTGATCCACGGTCGTACCAAACCCGAACACGACAAGAATCTTGGAACTCTTCTGCCAGATATCAACGGGTTGATTAAGCTCAACAAGAGAAAATTGAATATTGCACCACGAAGTTACTTCCATGGCTTTTATCGAGGAACATTACGGAGAAACAGGGTGCACCTACGGAAGCAGGAAACGATGACCACAAGTTCCGGGGCAGCTGAATCCAGTTCTACTGAAGACAACGAGTTCGTTCTCGAAACCGAAGAATACCGAAGATTCTTTAAAAAGGGAAGGATGTGGTGGAGTGCAGCCAATCGTGTACGCCATATCTGCATTGACCAATCAGGTTGTTTGACATTGACCTATATACCAGTGTCCATAACAGACTAGATGAGACTTTGTGTGGTGTAGTGAATACACATCTTGCTATGAACCCGACTTGTTCTACAAATTGAACCAAGCTGGGTTTTTTTTTACGAAGGCTGATGTGCTTTCTGCATACTGGCAGTTAATGTTTGATACCCCTTATGGGCGTTCCCGGTGACGGCGTTTGCACTTCGGGGTAAAGGTGTTGAGCAAAATATTTCAGAAACGCGCAATCCAAGGGCTTGATAAAATCAAAGGATCGACTTGTGTCGCAGACAAAGTGTTTATGTGTGAAAGAACGAGTGCGGAGCACGACCAGAATGTTGAAGTGTTTCTACAAAGTTACGTGTCACAAACAATGGCGTTATTACAAGATGAAATGGTTATCCCGGCGACGAAAATGACGTAGCATGGCCACATACTCACATTTGAAGGGTTCAAGGTCGATTCGAAATATGCCGACCTCCGAGGATGAAAGAGCCGTTTCACGTGTAAACGGTATCACCAATTACCAAGGTTGGCTGACATAGTGTGTCCAATCCGACAACTTACACGCAAAGGAGTCATAGGGATGTTGAATGACTTTCAGCATTCTAGTTCTACAGCCCACGTATTGGTATACTACAATCCTGAGCTTCAACTGGTAAGTTGATGTGACAGTAACCAATACGGCATTGGAGGAGTGCTACTACATCGATGGAGACTGGTAGATTGAAGAAACCGGAGTCTTTCGACTGCGAAGGTGACTATGCGCAACTCGAAAAGGAAAGGTCAGCAGTCGCGTTTGCTCTGAAACGCCCCATCATCATCATCATCATCATCATCATCATCATCATCATCATCAGACAGCAATACATCAGTCCATCCCATCATGCTCCATCAACTCATCACATCATTCATTTCACTCCATCTAATCATCATCATCATCATCATCATCATCATCATCATCATCATCATCATCATCATCATCATCATCATCCATCATCATCATCATCATCATCATCATCATCATCATCATCATCATCATCATCATCATCATCATCATCATCATCATAGACAGCAATACATCAGTGGTTCACACTGATGCTTGACTGCCACACAACCACGAAGAACAAAGAAAAAGAAAAAAGACTTATATAGGAAGAAAGAAGAAAAGGAGGGGAGGGGAAGTGGACCTAACTACTAAAAATAGCTACGTCTATATTCAAACATACAACATCAAGGCGCCTACACCTTGCAAACAAACAACCGAGCTGTAAGTGAAAGTAAGGCGTCATCAGCAAGACAGCTTCCTTACGGCTTTCACTGCCCCGCATCATTAAGTGCACTCACTTCACAGTCAACTCGGCCAAACAACAACTTTCACGCCACTGAGCTCGATTAGCCGCCATCTCACCTAACGTCTCAAGCCACCGACTCTGTGAGTCGCGAGGGCCCCAGCCCGGGAGACGAACCCGACCTACAGTGGCCAACCCTTCGTAAACGATTTCATTTGTCTACGCCAGGTCATCATCTGTCCACACCACACCTTGTGCCAGTCGGCCGCAGCGTCGGCAAACAGTGCTCGGTGTGGCAAACGACTATCTGGCATCCTTAGCACATGACCTAACCACCTCAGTCTGTGCAAATGTAGCGACTGAACAAGAGAACTCGTTTGACAATCAGTGCCAAACACCCGCTTCCTAACCTCCTCGTTGCTTACTCGCTGGTGCCACCCGATACGAGCGATTGAACGCAGACATCGGTGGTCAAATACCTGAAGACGGTTCACGTCCTCTACTCTGAGCGGCCAGGTTTCGCTGCCGTAAAGTAATACAGCCCTCACTGTTGTCTGATATACGCGACCCTTAAGCTTCAGAGAAATACCTCTCTGTCGCCATAGGTGTCTCAGATTAGCGAACACCACCCTAGCCTTGGAAATACGCGCTTCTATTTCATTCCCTACACCTCCGCCGCCGTCGCTGATGCAGCTTCCCAGGTATACAAACCGGTCAACAACCTCCATGACTTCATTATCTAACATTAAATCTACGTAATCACAACAATCTTGCAGAAGCACTTTGCATTTTGAGGCTGCAAAGCGCATTCCGAAGTATTTAGCAGAACGCGAAATAGCGTCCAGTGTTGTTCTGTGTTGCTTGGCAAGTGTCAAACAGCAGCACTTTGTCGTCGGCATAATCAAGATCAGTCAGTCTTTCACCAGGTAGGAGGTCCACGCCGGCATCATTGTGAGTGCCGCAGACAGTCCTCCATTATTTCGTCTATGACGAAGTTGAACAAAAATGGTGACTGACGTACGCCGCTCCTGGTGCTGAAACTGTCAGACAGTTCACCGTAAACCCTAACCTGAGCTGAGGTATGGGAATAAAGCGCCGACAGTATGTTTCACATACTTAGTCGGTACACCCCTACGTTTAAGCGACTCTAAAAGTGTAGATCGGTCCACCGAATCAAACGCACCTTTATAGTCGAGGAATACGGCGATTGTTGGCCGGGTACACATGACGCTGCTCCAGAATTTGACGAAGGGTAAAAATGTGATCTATACAACCCCGCCCAGGGCGAAACCCTGCCTGTTCTTCCCTAATGTTTACTTCCCGAACTGCAGTGAGTCGACGAAGTATAATTGATGCTAGAACCCTTGAAATGACTGGGGTCAAACTAATCCCTCTATGGTTTTCGCAAGAGCCCCGGGCTCCTTTCTTAAATATGGGAACTATTATCGAGTGACCCCAGCACGGAGGGATGGTCTCCGTCGTCCACACAAGTTGAAACAACTGAGTCAATGCCTCTACTAACGCCTCTCCACCTTCTTTGAAAAGTGCCGGCACGAGATCATCTGGGCCAGCAGCCCTATTACGATTGAGAGCCGAAAGGCAATTGCGAACCTCAGTCTCAGTGGGTGGTTCCAAATCTACCGACCAGGGTGCTACATCACAAGTTTGTGGCGGCAACGCAATAGAAGCAGCAGGCCAACTAAATTGACCCTCAAAGTGTTCCGCCCAACGCTCTAACCTTCTGGACTTATTACAGATTAGTGTACCATCTACCTCGCTGATAGCTTCACTGACCGACGGTCGCCTGGGACCAGTGGCACGGATCAGCTTAAACAGTTTACCGATGTTCCCTGAGGCAAATGCGGTTTCCATTTCCTTAACTTTTTCCACTAACCAAGCCTCACGATCAGCCTTTAGACTACGTTTCAGTTTCCTACGGATATCTCTTCTAGACTTGTTATGTGAACTACCAGGAGGAACCTTCCGTCTGGCTTCCAACAACTCCAGGGATTTCTCTGAAATCCAATGTTTGCTTACCCCAGGTACCCCTGTGCCGCATGCTACACTACCTGCTTTCTGAATGGCCTGTGAGATTTGAGTCCAGCAGCTATTAGGGTCTTCGGAGTGAGTACCACCAGGCAGCTTTCTAAGCTGGTTTGGTAATTATGCCTAACCGATGGTAAAGCCAGTTTCTCAACAGCTAACCGTTGCTGTCGGTGGGGTCGTTGCCCAGCAAAAGTAAGAACAAAACGGCAACGTACCAACGCATGATCTGAATCCAAGTACGTGCTCCAATAAGAACGACAGTCTTGAATGGAACCCCGCCACCTATAACTAACGGCTATGTGGTCTATCTGAGACCAGGCCTGATTCGGAGAAGGCGGGCGCCAAGTATAGCATTGACGTGCACGATGCCTAAAACCAGTACTGGCTAAAAATAGATTATGCTCAGCGCACAGCTGCAACAATCGCCCACCATTATCTGATCGATGTGATGCTATCCCAAACCTACCACCTAAACGAGATTCGGCTTCACCAAGGCGACCGACCTGGGCATTCATATCTCCGGCCAAAACGACTATATCAGAGCCACGTGTCGACCGAAGGAGAGTGGCCAGATCCGAGTAAAATGCGTCCTTGACGCCGATGTCACTACAGTCAGTAGGAGCATAAGCAGACACAATAAATTTCTGAAAGTTTTGCGTCTAGAGCTGGTTTTAACAGAACCTGCCAAGCGGACGGCACAAAGTCTACTGTTAACAGGAATCCAATCTACTAATGCGGCGGCCGTCGTGCGGTCGTCGTGAAACGCCCCAACAGATATGCATTCAGGAAAAATACAATGGTACACCAGACCTCCAATCTGTGACAGCAATAGTACAGAAGCCACCGAGTACCGCGCTCTGACGTCCACAAAGGAATGATGATTAGGCTACAACAGCATGACTGTGAGCAAGCCGATCAGCCCAGAGATCAGTTGTACATCGCTGATATTCATTCTCATGTCCGTGCTCGGCGTTACGACAGATGATTCTAAGTTTGAGGTTTTCAATCCTATAGTATGGTACCGATAGATAGAAGGATGGAATTGCAGAATACAACGGCAAAAGATCATGTGCTTGAAAGGCTGCATCGTGTGATAAAAGATGGCTGGTCGTAGGACAAGAAGAGATGACCAATGTGATCACAAATGGGGAAATAGCGGTTTGATAATCACAGATTAAAAGGTTTGTCTCGTCTCTTTCGATCACCCGATCAAACGATATTCACGGTTTTAGCGCAAGCTTTTGATCGGCTTGCGTTCTAACTCCATGATGGTCGCTGACGTATTCAGAGCCAGGTAGAATTTTTTCCCAGTGTTCATTGGATTCTCTCATCTGACCGGAACTGGCCAGTTTGTTCGGTAGTGCCTCCTGATAGTCGTTCTTACACCGTTTTCTCTCAAATGCCAAATAATCCTCTTGCAGTGACGAGTGCATAATCTCTGAACAAAAGCAGAACAAAGGGAGCACGCGCAATAGCATGCTCCGAACCTAGGCGGGTTTCTCCAAAATGCAAACGAACCTACAGCAGAGTGACGCCACCTGTGGCTGATCGCTACATGATCGATTTGTGACAATGACTGGGATGCATGGAGTGGTCTCTACCTGGCTATGAGAAGCGTGCCTAAACTGAGGACGCAGCAAATATAACATCAATGTTTCGTTCTAGTCATTGCTACCCGCAACAGAAGTAGTCAAAGCTTGGTTTACTACCAAGAGCTTTTCGATGGTAATCAAAATTACGACGGTGGCCAAGGTCAACCATTGTGTGATCAATGATCTCACTTGAAGGTGAATTCTTGCTCCCCCTCTTCATTATGCGAAGAAAAGCAATGCCAAAACTAGAAAAAGTAATTGTACGCCACAAAATCGTACCTCACTATTTAAGTATTCCGACGCTGTTAGCAGTGCAACATATAAACTTGTGATTGTAACTGTTTTCCGATTGACTTCCACTTAGTTTGACTGACATGATTGTACATGAAATGTTCGGAACCCAGTTTGGCACAGCCCTTCGAAACAAGTTAGTGCCCAAACACGGTCATCACACCGAGAGCGGAGAATGGATCAGAAGTGAAAATATCGGCTGTGGCCAATAAATGCATCCCCGTGTATTCTAACAGAGGCGACATTCTAGTCTAATGTTCCGCTTTGAAAAGGGTCGGCAAAAAGTGCAACTGGAGATGAAAACTGCGAGCATGTGCAAACAGTGTTCAGTCAGAATCAACCAAATCCACGCAAAACTTTGCCGCGAGATGTGCGTAGAAGCATAACGGTCTATGACCGAGAGTTCTGTCTTCCACGTATCAGGTTACACTAGATCAATCCAATGAAAAAAACGAAATCCCCTAACTACTCATCAGTAACTAACTGTTCTTGACACCCGTTTTTCAACCCAATATGCTGGTTGAACAATATGGTAACGTCTATCGCACCGCGCACTTTTCAATGCGATCGTTGACAACCGGGAGAAATGACAAGGCGACAAAGCGTCATAGTCACGGGCTGTAGAAACTTTGGCGTCTGTCTTTATTGAGGTCAGGCACCGGGTGACCAGTTACTCCGCTATTTGAGGCCTTTTTAAACACCGCAATGTGTATCAGTTAACACAGCCAAACTTCAGTAATTGCGTCATCTCTTTGCTACGGCTACATAACACTATTAAACGGGGCTTATGATCGAGGTTTTGATTGAGATATGATAAGTTCCGAGAAAAGGTTAACTTTCGGGAGTTTTTCAAAGCAAGATATATCTCTGGACAAAAAATGGACTAGTA
This sequence comes from Paragonimus kellicotti, assembly GCA_014220965.1. Taxonomy (NCBI): domain Eukaryota; kingdom Metazoa; phylum Platyhelminthes; class Trematoda; order Plagiorchiida; family Troglotrematidae; genus Paragonimus; species Paragonimus kellicotti. Next base: position 77,582 of record LOND01001297.1, on the reverse strand, counting down.
TTTTTAGTGCTCAGCCTACAAAAACTACACAGGCACATACACATCCTATGAACAAAAAAAATGATCCGATTCAAGTAAAACCGGTTAGCCGGACTTGAAAAACAACCTGCTCCCCGCTGTCAATTCGCTGCACTTCCAGATGTGTGCAGGCTGAATAGCGACTTACCCTGAGTGAATGACGCAAACTGTTGCCACCATTTTATTGTTCACTTGGTAGAATTGACCTAGAACTATTGAACATTTCAGGACAAGGTGCAACTGATATGGTATTGCACGGAAGTTGAAGTTATCGCACAACGCAAACACCACTCCTAACAGGAAGAAGTCGTACCGCATGCACTGTACATTTTTTGGTTAGTCATGGACAACGCTTCAGATATGAAGTCCAATCAGCCGGAATGGTGAGCAAAGATCACATCCTGCAGACTGCTAGCAAGATGTGATTGCAGGTGGGTTAAAGCCACTTGATAGTGCGGGCCGTGCCCTTCATCAGAGTAGGTTTGAACCGACCAACTGATGTTAATTGACTCCAACTATACGTACGGTCCACGACTGCGCATAGGAATAAATGGCCTGGCTGGTGGAAAGCTGGAAACCAGTTTTGTCCAACAATGTACACAGTGAAACCTATTACAGTGCTATGGGCTTAGGCACAGGAGGATGGTCCAACATGGACCAATACACAGTAAACGTTTCTGAGCTGTACACAGGCGGTTGCATTGTCGTTGCAAAAAACTAGATAAAGACAGCAGCACTAATGATGGAAAGAACGGGCGCTGTTTCCCGTATGCTACTGCAAACCTGATGTATCATAAAATAATAACTTTGAAAAGCGCATAACTTACTTTATATTCCATGGGATATTTGACCTCAATCACAAACCCCAAATTGGGATCGACCTCTTCGAAGCATGAACGTAACAGAGGGAATGATTGTAACTCGATCGGATCTAGATCATCTTCATCCATTTCTAAAGAAAAACAAATCGAGAATCCCGAGGAAGTCGACCGAAAAGTCAAAATTCTGATCTAAAATTCCACAGGCCTAGGCAGGTTGAAGTGACTGAACTGTTTATCATGATTTATATAGTATGTCCGGTATAGAGATGAATAGCTGAAGGCCACCGAATCGTATAGCCTGCACGCATTGCTTTTGTTAAAGCGAGCATTCCGAACAGATTATCTGAAAACATGTGACGTCTAGTCTCGATTTACATATTGTATACAACTAAATTTGCGAATTTCTTAAACTTTTCTGAACCCAACGATTATAATCCATCTCATCACCATCTAGATCCAGCTGCTCTAATAATCCTATTGTTTAATAACATCTGGCTAATTTGCAATAGGACGAGGCCCGGTAATTTGAGTTGATTCTCGCTTGTTCACTTGAATAACTGGTGCACTCACGTTTGAGGTATGAAGGGATTAGTTTAAGTACCGTGAATACACCCGGTTTAATCATGAGGAGAAATGCGTAGTAAACAAGCTTGTTTTCAGCATCGAAAACATGCTTGGTTGCTACGCGTTTCCTCACGTTTATTATTTGGTGCCTTTACTTTGGTATCGAATGAAATTCAATTCCTTCGACCGTAGTTTTAACGTTTTTGGAAACCTTAAGATTGCCCGTTCATCAGACCATCTCGGCTGGCGTTAGTGAGTTCACAGACTAGATGTACTTCAGTGATAATCCTGAATTTGTTCGGACAGATCCAACACAGCATATGCAATACGTTCTCAATTGTAGCAGTTGAACATACACCGTTCGTGAACAGGGGGTCAGTGTCGTTAAAACATACCACGGGGGATTTTCTAATAAAAACTAAGGACAGTAGGGGCTTGTATGATAAGCACAACGAATCAATGTAATGAGTCCATGTATTATTACCTGATAGTACTAACCTCTTTTTTGTTTCCTCTGTTATATCAACGGATGGACCATGGCGTATAAAAATCAAAGGAAACAGAAATTACGCCTATGCGTAATTATGTTTACTTCGCCGTTAGCCAATAACTGCACAGTCGTAACTATGACGCCTTGTTACCTCGAACACATCTGCCTAGACGTGGTCGTTCTGACGTCACAAACTACAAAGTCTGTTACGCAACAGCATGCATCGATTGGCTGAAAAAATAGCCGTAACGAGGTTGCGATTAAAATGAAAACCTATGTTTTGGACCTAATCAAATTAACAGTCGATCGATACCACTTATCAATCGAAACGATGGAGAAAATGAGGGACTCAAACAGCACCCACAATCGTACATTCCTGCAACTGAACTTTCTCCGTCTCGTTCAGGATTTACATAGAAAATACTGCCTTATGACCTTTTGTTTCTACTAAATGGCCAATGTAGTGTGTTTACGTGCCTTTTTAGCAGTGGTGGTGGTGGTGGCAGGAAAACGCCTGGACACCTTGGTATGTGATGATAAACCGCAAACATCATGCGCAAAACTTGGCATGATAGAGATACTGAAAAGTCTAAATTGAATTGGCAAACACACGTCAGCATCGTTCTGGTACATAGCTGGCTTACTTTCGTGTGTGTGTTCCTCGTGTAACACACTGGAATGGTGAACTTTGAGCTCACGAAGATCTTCATAATTTAAATCTTTTATTGCGATTGGCAAGTAGGAGAGTCGACCACCTCGCTTCTATCCGAGGGAAAATGGATATGAAACAGAAAATGTGAATGTGTCAATATCATTACAAACAACGGGATATTCAAAAAGCCGTAAAGGTGAGTCAACAGAGAGATAAGCAGAATCACAGTGCTCATGAATAGATAAGAGTACGATAAAAGTTCGAGTTCGGACAGCCTACTGCGCTATATGTAGATGGCCTCGAACGGTAAGGAAAAAGTGAGGAATATTGAGACACGGCTTAAGGAAGCCTGGGGGACAATCTAAAGCGGCACAGATGGCGATCGGGCTCGAGCACGCGATTGATATACGTGCATCGTCATCGGTGAGTTTCCACGGTGCTTTGAGCATGCAAAACAGGCCCAACGGAGGTGGATGGGGCGCAGACCATCCTTCACGGTGGTCAAGCTGGTCATTACCAGTAAGTCAGTCACTGTAAGTCATATTCACCTCCAAGACAATGGCTAGTGAGTCACAGCCTGTGGCTGGTAACGCCAGGAAATACTGGTTAGCAGGGTTCAGTGAAGCGAATGCTGCCGTCATGTGACACAGCTGTCTGTAGGACGGGAATAATCAGTGAAGCAAGACTGAAAACTGCTGGGAAACTGTCTCACAGACGTTGTCTTACCATCGCTTGCAACTCGGTTAATTTTTCCCAGGGTGCAGGCGGTCACACAGACGATCAAAGACATCCTCCGTGAATTCACACGCAGATAGTCGATCGCTGAAATTGCTTTCAATGTTTAGCCATACCGGATTCATTAGCGCATTATTTGACCTATCTCACAAATGAGTGCACTAAGGAACGCTTTGGCAATCAATCTTCGATATTGTCGAATAATGTCATGTTGTTCGTGCCCCCCTAATTTTGTCCAGTGACGGTCCTCCTCCTCAAACAAATACAGTAATACATCAGTGGTCCTTGTTGATGTTTAAGCGCCATACAACCACGGAGAAAAAGGCAAGGTTGACAAAAAGAGAAAAGGGTGAAGTGACCTAACGACTAAACAACTGCGTTCACACTCGATGTATAGGTGCCCACAACTTGCGAACAAACAATCGAGCAATGAGTAAAATTAAGACGCCATTAATATAACAGTCTTCAACGTCTCGCGTAATCAAGTGCATAACCCGAACAAAAGACGACACTCATATCATGGAGATTGATTAGCCGACATCTCACTCAAGGTTTCCAGCCAGTAACTCCATGGACTTCATTCCTACGTAACACGACGACGCACTTCATGCCAGTCGGCCACATCTGTACAGAGCACCAGGTGTGGCAGACGACCGGTTGGTAGCCTCAGAACATGCATTAGGCACATAAATCTGTGTAAACTTAATGGTTGGATAAAATAACTCGTTTGACACTCTCTAACAAATACCGCTTCCTAGCCCCACTGTTGGCAATCCGTTGGTGCCAACCGATGCGAGCGATCGAACGCGGATGTCGACGATCAAATGCGTGAAGACGGTTTACGTCTTCCAATCTGAACGACCAAGTCTTCCAACAGTAAGGCAGCATGGTCATTACAATCAACCTACATACGCGATCCTTAAACCCCAGAGATCTCTTTGTCGTCGGAAGTGTTTGTTTACCGATGTAGGCAACTTGATATTGAACGGCTGAACGTGGACGTAGCTATTTTTAGTAGTCATCATCATCATAGACAGCAATACATCAGTGGTTCACACTGATGCTTAACTGCCACACAACCACGAAGGAAAAAAAACCTGTATAGGGTCCACACCTGCATCGTGTGAGTGCCTTAAATAGTCCTCCATTATGTCGTCTATGGAAAAGTTGAACAAAAATGGATGAAAGGGACAGCCTTGACGTACGCCGCTCCTGGTGCTGAAACTGTCAGACAGTTCACCGTAAACCCTAACCTGAGCTGAGGTATGGGAATAAAGCGCCGACAGTATGTTCACATACTTAGTCGGTACACCCCTACGTTTAAGCGACTCTAAAAGTGTAGATCGGTCCACCGAATCAAACGCACCTTTATAGTCGAGGAATACGGCGATTGTTGGCCGGCGGTACACATGACGCTGCTCCAGAATTTGACGTAAAAATGTGATCTATACAACCCCGCCCAGGGCGAAACCCTGCCTGTTCTTCCCTAATGTTTACTTCCCGAACTGCAGTGAGTCGACGAAGTATAATGGATGCCAGAACCCTTGAAATGACTGGGTCAAACTAATCCCTCTATGGTTTTCGCAAGAGCCCCGGGCTCCTTTCTTAAATATGGGAACTATTATCGAGTGACCCCAGCACGGAGGGATGGTCTCCGTCGTCCACACAAGTTGAAACAACTGAGTCAATGCCTCTACTAACGCCTCCCCAGGTGTTACATCACAAGTTTGTGGCGGCAACACAATAGAAGCAGGAGGCCAGCTAAATTGACCCTCAAAGTGTTCCGCCCAACGCTCTAACCTTCTGGACTTATTATAGATGAGTGTGCCATCTGTCTCGCTGATAGCTTCACTGACAGACGGTCGCCTGGGACCAGTAGCACGGATAAGCCTGAAGAGTTTGCCGGTGTTCCCTGAGGCAAAAGCGGTTTCCATTTCCTTAACTTTTTCCACTAACCAAGCCTCACGATCAGCCTTTAGACTACGTTTCAGTTTCCTACGGATATCTCTTCTAGACTTGTTATGTGAACTACCAGGAGGAACCTTCCGTCTGGCTTCTAACAACTCCAGGGATTTCTCTGAAATCCAATGTTTGTTTAGCCCGCAAAACCCTGTGACACTTGGGTCCAAAAGTTATGAGGATCATCGGGCTGGGAACTGCTATGCTTGCACTCTAGCTTAGTTCGGTACTCATGGCTTGCCGACGGCATAGCCAGTCACTTAACAGCCAGCCGTTGTCGGTGGGGTTGATGCCCAACAAAAGTAAGGACGAAACGATAACGCACTAACGCATGATCTGAATCCATGTTTGTACTCCAATAAGAACGACAGTTCTGAATGGAACCCTCGCCACCTATAACTAACAGCTATGTGGTCTATCTGAGACCAGGCCTGATTCGGAGAAGGCGGGCGCCAAGTATACATTGACGTGCACGATGCCTAAAACTAGTGCTGGCTAAAAATAGCTTATGCTCAGCGCACAGTTGCAACAGTTACTCGCCATTATCCGAGCGATGTGGTGCTATCCCAAATCTTTTACCTAAATGAGACTCGGCCTCACCAAGGTGGCCAACCTGGACGTTCATATGTCCAACCAAAATGACTATCAGAACCATGT